>CM071928.1:33660219-33958919 GCA_016081115.2 Rehmannia glutinosa | reverse complement strand
TCTTTTGTTGGGATTAATAATCATTGGAAGAATTCGATGTTTGTCATACTTCATGCCAGCTTAATGAAAAACTCAATCATTCGATCAAGCCAAGTTTTTTTAAAATCAACGAAGCGTCAACGTCTCTATATCAATCTTTCTACGCATCAAGATCTAGCAATTGGAAATTCACTTAAAAGGTAAAATATTATCGTACTAACTTGCACTTAGCTTAATGTACATTTTCTTTGTTAATAGTAAATCATTACAAAAATGTCGCAAACGTAATCTTTCAATGTCATGTGTTATATCAATCTAGTGCTTTCTGTCTTAAACTGCGACTGCGACTTCTGCTTTTTTTATATTTATAAAAATATACTTTTCTCATTTTATATGTAATACTTTTCTTTCTTAATATTAATACATTGATTGTTATATATAATACTTTTAATGCTTTTGTTTTTTTTTTTAGAGTTTTCCCACAACACGGCATAGATGTTATGCCATGGCACCTCTTACCTAAAATAAGCTGTGCTTCCTGCCTCGAAGTTGAAGAGACAAATGCTTTCAATGACACATTTACCAAGTGTTTATCGGAATTTTCACAACTCACGTAATTCTGTGACCTGACTTGGATAAAATGATTACAGAAATAGGTTAGAAAGCCATTCATGGTTTAAGAGGGTTATTCCTGATTAAGAGAGAAGTGGTGTACAACATTTTAACAAAGACTTTCTCTGTTGGAATATTACATCGTCATTAACGAAGTCAAAGTACAAACTACGCCACTGGATTTAACGCGAAAGAAAACAACCGCTTGACCGACTTTTATGGGATTTTCAAGGAAACAATTAAAGCGTTGGAGGAGCAATGAAGCAAAGGATTTAATTTCGGTGTTCGAGGGCGGCTCCACATCCGTATTTGCCATTGACTGGACTATTGGAAAGAGCCTGTTCGAGGTATACATTGACACTTTTTGGAAGATTTTGAAAGTGAATTTTTAAAGTCAATTTCCACTTTTGGACAATGTTATATTTTTTGAGAGCGACATTATTGCTTTTATACTATTTTGAATGATGATGGAGTTGGTTCACATTGCTCGGTGACATTTTTACTGCAACTAAATTGATAAGTTGCTCTTTGCAAAAATTTGAGAATGTAGTTTCTTTGTGTTGTCATTAAATTACGAGTCCTTCATGTGAATTCGTGACTGAAATATAAAATTGTTATATCAAAAAGAAGGTGAACAAAGTTTGCAAAAAGAACATGGGATAGACTAGATAGAGGAATGGAGCGAGTAAATGTGGCTGGGGATTGCACTCATGGCGTCATGAAATGGCGCGCCAAATATTATAATTTGGTATTGAAATGCCAAGAAAATGAGGAAGCAAGAAGAATCGCTTGAAGAAGATGGTTATAACAGGGATTCTATGGCGATTGATGAATTGTTTGCTATAATGAATTCTCACAATTTGAATGGTAAATTTCTTCTCTCTATGTGTATCCTGACCACTACCGTTCCCCGACAAGGCGAGGCGAGAAAACAAAGAGCGAAAGGGCATTTTGAAAAAACAAGAAAAGGAAGAGTCTTGACACATCAAACACAAACACATCAAGGTTGTAGAATGGTTGATTATTTGTACTCGATTCTTAAGATGTTTTAGAATGGTCCAAAAACTCACAATCCTAGACATGTTTTAGAATGTATCGCAGGAGGACTGTTTTAGAATGGTTGATTATTTGTACTCAATTCTGATTTTGTTTACATTCACTTCTCTGTAATACATTTTAACTTATGCTAATACTTTTCAATGTCTATTGATACATTTCTTATTTGTGTGTAATCTTTTAACATATCTCATGTTTTTAATTGTTTTAGGATTATTTTTTTTATCAACCTATAATACTTAAGTGGGGACTAATACTTCTCTTTTCAATGTATGTTTATACATTTCTTATTCAGGTGTGACATTTTTAACATATCCTACGCTTTATTGTTCAGTGGATTATTTATCATTGAACACTATAATACTTGAACAGGGGACTAATACATTGTAACATATCTGTTGATACATTTCTTATTTATGTGTGATACTTTTAACATATCTCATGTTTAATTGTTTTAGGATTATTTATTATTGAACACTATAATACTTGAACAGGGACTAATATATTGTAACGTATCTGCTGATACATTTCTTATTTGTGTGTGATAATTTTTAACATATCTCATGTTTTATTGTTCGGGGATTATTTATCATTGAACACTATAATACTTTGGAACAGGGACTAATACATTGTAACATATCTGTGATACATTTCTTATTTGTGTGTGATACTTTTTAACATATCTCATGTTTAATTGTTTTAGGATTATTTATTATTGAACACTATAATACTTGAACAGGGGGACTAATACATTGAACGTATATCTTGATACATTTCTTATTTGTGTGTGATACTTTTAACTTATCTCTTGTTTATTGTACTAGGATTATTTATTATTGAAACTTATTTTTTTTAAAAAACTACCTGAACCCTATAATACTTGTTCTTAGATTGTTTATTCATTTAACTTAATACATCGTAAAACATATATGAACTATAATACTTGCAATTGAATGAAACCCTCGGCCAAAGTAGTCGCATAAAAACATTACTCGCTTATGTTAATACTTTTATGTTTCAAATCTAATAATTTTATTTTCAACAACTAATACATTTATTCGAAATGTTTTTTTTAAGACAAACACATGAAAAAACATACATATAATTTAAAGTTTCAATGATAATAATTTCAAATTTCAATACTAGTTTGTTAGTTGTACTTCTAATAATCCCACTGTACCAACCATCTTTTTCATACATTTACGCGTAAAACTACTAAAAGCAGTGCTAATACTTTTTACATTACATGATAATACATTTATACGTAACTACTAATACTTGCCTAAAATATTCAAATTGTTTTTTGTAACATTCAAAAAATTCCAGCCAATCCCCTGTACCAACCATTCTCTACATCACAAACACCCAACAAGCTTCAGAACCTGTACATCATAAAAACATTATGTTAACAAAACATATCACTGTGAAACTAATAAAATTGATTCTAGGTTCAATAAAATCTTACTTGTTTACTTCATCTCTCTCACAAAGTCAAGAACATCTTTCTCAAGTTGAACTCGTTTCTCATTCAACGGGCTCAAATGAATTCTAGAAATGCAGAAGATGCCCTTAAAGCACGTCGTACATTGCGCTACAAAAAAAACACAAAAAACAAAAGCATGAAAAAAAAATTCATACAGGATGAATATAAGCAAATATCTATTTCAGCAAGAATCATACCAGTTTCAAATCTGGCTTTGAGTAGACTTGACCAATAAAATTTTCTAGGTGGTGCATTAAAAATACACCACAATCCACGTTGTTCCTGAGGCCTTGCTACAAGGGAACATTTTCCCAGGGAAAACGCTCAACCTCCTGGGCTCGTGGATGACTTTTAGTTCTTCACCAAGAGAGAAAAATTATTTTTCTTGGATCAAGTGAAAAAAAAAACCATAAGAATATTAACCGATTGTGGTAACTACTAATACTTTAAAATATAATAGCTAATACATCAGAAAAGTGTAACAACTAAAACATTTAAGTGTAACAACTAATACTTACCACAACAAGATTTCAAGTTTCTTGTACTTTTCCACAAAGACCTCGTGGTGGACCAAATTGTCCAAAGATATTGGACCTTCCTAGCAACAAAATTAATGACAACAACCACAAAATGACCTTGAAGCAAATCAAAGAAAACATACAGTTTCAACAAAAATAATAATATTTTAGCTAATACATTTAAGTTTAACAACTAATACATTATAGTATAACAACTAATACTTTACAATATAATAGCTAATACATTAGAAATAAAAATGATTTCTTGCCAAGTCAAACCTTACTCAAGTCCATCACACTTACTGCTCTCATCCGAAAGATCCAACAATCTCTCAAATTTTTTCCCCAATCTATATGGGGATTTCTTGACCATGTTTCCTATGTATAATCATGTTGAAAATAAAACACATTGTTAAACATGCCATTACTTAATGTAGAGCATGACAATACATCAAATAAAACAACATTGTTTGCTTATGTATCTTGAGCATAGAAATAAAAGCATTTCCTCCTCTTTTGCATCCATAGTTCTTCTATTGAGGAGCAATGCCCATGCATCAATTATGCTTGATGTGGATCAAACTTTCATCATTCAACGTGTGCATATCACCAAATGACACGTAAGAAAACCCGGATGTGCAAAAATTGGTTCATCTCAACTAAAAAATAACTTACATCGCTTAATATTGAAAAAATATTATTCAAATAACATAATCAAAAAACTGGTAGTTAAAAACATTACTTACTCTTTCTTTCCTTTATGATTGAAGAAACAATAATCAACCACATCCTTTTGCTTCCTGACAACGCAACACCAACAAAATTCTTGTTGTGTTTCTCATAAATGAACACCTAAAAGCTTTCTTCTCACTTGGATGGGCCACCGTTCACTTGCTTTCCACAAAACAAATGGTAAAGTATTAGTATCACAACTAATACATTATAGTGTAACATCTAATACATTACAAAGTGCAACAACTAATACCTAACAGAGTAGAAACTAATACAAAGACAAATTGAAACAACTAATACCTAATAGAATAACAACTAATACCTAATAGAGTAAAAACTAATACAATGCGGCAACAACTAATACCTAATAGAATAACAACTAATACATTATATAGTATAAAACCTAATACATTACAAGACAACAAATAATACTTGATTCAACAACAACTATATCCTTCTCATTCTTCTCCTCCTCATCATCCTTCTCAATTGATGCAACACAATCATCAATGGCATCTTGATTCACAGAAATTTCTTCCTTTTATCCTCCAAATCTTCCTTGTCATCCTCCAAATCTTCCTTATCATCCTCATCATCTTCCCCCGTTCCTTCACATCCTCCGCCTCTTCCTTATCCCGATCCTTCTCATCGTCTACCTCTTCCTTCTCCTCAAGTATTACATCAGCATGCACAGCAGCAGGGACATTTTTATTCACCCCAGGTATAACACCCTCTTCCGGAGTTAGGATCTCAAAGTGCGGCATGGAAGAGTCAATGAATCTCTTCATTTTTTCAAATTTTCTGACAACCTCGTCAACATATTCATGCAGATTTGCACTTGAAAAAAACTGTTGAGTCTCAGACAACTCAACAGCCGGAGACAATGAAGTCTCTTTTTCAGTGAATTGTTCTGTCAGCTTCCTAACCCTTTCAATGTGCGCATGAAATATAACATTCATATCCCTCCTCAGCAACATGAATAACTCGCTCATTTCCTACAAAACAAAACAGCAAAAATCATTAGAAAACTACTAATACTTTTAAAGTAAATAATAATAATATATATATATATATATAACAATATTTATCTTACATCCTTCGCCAATTTGTGGATCTCCTCATCCACCATCTCTCTCTTAGGCAGCTTGTACTTGATCAATTTGATCAAGTCATAGTCCTCGCTGTCATCATCATTCTCATGTTTCTTTATCTCCTCTGTCTACCCTTTCTTCCCGTCCTGCCCATCTTTCACTCGCTCTTCTTCCTCACCAATATTTCCCTCTCCACGAGTTTTCTTCCCACTCTGCCCTTTCCTACGAGACACGGGATATGTGTCTGTCAGGAACTCTCCCTGTCCGAATTCCCCGGCTACAATTTCTATGAATTACTTGATGAATTCTTGAATGATATATTAATGGATGCCTATGTGCTTCCAATTTCATGTTTTTTTTTATTTATATTCTTTAAAACTTGAAAATAGATGGAAAATTGCACTATTGGACCTTATATGCAAAATTGACAAAATTGGAGGACTGAATTGCAAAAATATAAAACCTGTGGGATGCCTCTGTAAATTTTCGAAATTGAAACTGTACTACCTTTAAATATGATATTTTAAGATAATAATAAAGTTTTAAAGGTTTTGAGATGATAAAAACCAACCCTTGAAAGCATAAGGACTTAATTGAGGAATTTTGAAAGTTTAAGGGCTAAAAATGAGACTTTTCAAACTGTACAAGGACCCTACTGAAAAATTAAAAAATTTCAACTTGTAATAACTGAAAAACACATATTTTGAGTAAATTCCAAAAATCAAAGTATTTTGAGTAAAGAAAACCAATTTTGAAATTTTAAGAACTAAAGTGTAAAATACCAAACTCAAGGGCCAAAAACGAAATTTTCAGGATTAATACAGCCCTGTACCTGGAAAAATTACTTAATATTAATTTTACAATATTTTGAACCCATGGTTCAAAGTTCATAACAAATAGACCCACAAATAATCCTTAAGGGCAAAACTCAAAAAATTAGGCTAGAAATGGAATTTTTAAATGTTAAGGGCTTAACTAACACTTTTTCAAAAGTATTTTTGTCCCAATATCCCTATGTTATAAGTGATACATTAAAATTGAAATCACATCAAAATCTCTTCCGGTTTGTGAGATCCAAATATTGTAAGTTCGGGACCAAAAATGGCAGTTTTGACAAAAAGGAGACCAAATCAGAATTTATCAAAAACTCGACCCCAAAATCTTTGGAAAACTGATTCTACGGACAATTTGGAGAATTTAGGAATTAACCTTATATTGTTTCGAGGTTGAGACCAAAACTTATTCGATTTCAAACCCGATAAATATTAGTTTTTCCAAAACGGGGCTACTTATAAAATTTTCTTTTTGTCAAGGACGTCAAATTAATTATTCACCATGTTACGTCAAATTAATTATTTACCATGTTACAGACCTGGAATTTACTGATTTATATATTTAATTATAAAAATTTTAGTTTTCTTAAAAATTCCCGTACCTTAACGGACTTCTTACCGAATTTTATGCATTACGCGTGGCGACTTCGTTGCCCTATAACTAATTGAACTTTCAACAAGGTTAAAATCTCCTGCATAATATATTGAATCCGTCAAATCAATCGAAGCATAGTTATCCTTCCGATAATTAGCTTCATTTAATATATTTACACCGTTAATACCAATAAACGCTCGCGTATATAATTTTCACGTACTTACACTTGTATTGCTTTTCCATAAATACATTTTGTACTCGACGTCCTTGTTGACATATTATAACTGCGTGAACCTACATGCTTGAGTCAACTTGGTGTGTCGAGCTCAGAGTCGGAGTGGACCAGTCAGGTAATGGAACTGGGCAGCTCGGCTGCTATTCCATTTACCGACTCCACTGTCTTAATCCCACCACTGGAGGACGGAGTGTCCCATGGGAGAAGTAGGTCGTAGACTTGAGGTATAATCATGATTATGAAAATCCAGGCCTAATTAGCCCCACTGTGGATTTGTCGTGCCTAGGAGCGATAAAGTGACTGGGCCTTGTGCCAACTTGCTCGGGGAATTACAAGGAAGAACAAAGGAATCGATGTCTGATCCACAGGATTCTGGAGTTACTCGGACCGTATTGCTTGTTTAGGTTGACATTACAATTTCGTACGCAACCACCACTTGACTCGCTTGAATACCATTCATGGTGCCTATATGTTCATGAACTATTTTCAATAAGTTATATAAAACTATATTATTTTTAATAACATGCTGTTTGTGAATCGTGTGTGATGCACGCATCATAAACCATGCATTCTTCATATAATTGTTTTCATGCATCTATATAAGCCACACATATACACGAACACCCATCCATTGAGAATTTTTGTCTCACCCCGCCTTTTCAACGACTAGTTGGTGACTACTATCGTTGATGACATGGACGAGAAAGATCAAGAGACGGAATGACGTCGTGCCCTGGTTATCCAATAGAATGATAATTTCCTATTTAGTGTTGTTGTTGAACAATTCATTTGGTTGATGAATATTGAATTTTATTCCGACTGTAACTTAAGAATTTCTGTTGCTATGTTAGACTCTGATTTCGAATGTTTTAATGCATGGTTGACCATTTAGGTATTAATGTTGTGTAAATTCTTTATTGGTTGATTCATTTGGCGTACCAACAGGTTTAAGTTATTGATCACGTCATGGTCCCGTTTGGGGCGTGACAAATGGTGATAGCATGTTTCAAAGGATATGTCAAAAGCCAAGGTATGAGCAAAGATGTGAAGGAAATAAGCATGGACGGTCGACCAAAAGGAATTTCCTTCAAAAGTCCAAATGCGCTAACTTCAAAGATTTGGCGGGGTTTAGTATTTTGGCAATAACTTTCTCTACAAAATTGATATTTAGCTAATTCAAGTGGCTATGGAACGCTAAGAGAAAGGGCTACAACATGCATGAAGACTCCAGGAGCAAATTCACACGTTTTATAAGTCACACGACCGTGTGAACAGTCACACGACCGTGTGAAGTGCTTCACCGATTTTCAGAGTCAAAAATCAATCACAAGGTGAGCCCGTGTGGAACCACACAACCGTGTGGGTAACCGTGTGGTTTGACATGGCCCGTGCGATCTGTCTGCGGCTGATTTTGAATCATAATCCCGTCAGAACTCTACTAGTGATCTCTCAAAGCACCTATATAAGGGGGACCAAGGCCTGGACGAATTTTCCGTATGGAATATCATATTACACCACAAAATACAATACAATACACAGGTTTACCCAAATCAAAGAGCGTCTTAGAGAGGAGGGCAAGGTTACAAAGAGTACAACAAAGCCTTTCAAATCTACGGAAGCATAAGAGTTTCGAAGGATTGGAAGGAGGATCCATCTTGACAAGAAGAGATTTTCTTTCTTAGTTTAGATCTCTTGTCTATACTTAAACGATGTCACAATGTTGATTTCAAGTTTGTCTATGAATTTGTTATCAATGTTAGACTAATCTTTCGGATCTTATGGCATAATCCAAACTATGGATTCATGTCAAATCTTGATTGATTGTTTTCTTAATTGATTCATGTGTTCTATTTTATGAATTCGAGTGCTCGTTTTTAATTGCTTATTATTTGGTCAATAGTTTGCATGTCATATTTGTTAGTGTGAAATTCGGAAATGAGTTCTAATAAAGGCGGAAATCCAATTGACATAAGCGGGTGTAACGAGTCGGAGACCTACAATCGCTTGGGGAGTCATTAATTCATAGATCTTTTGGGAGTTAATAATAGTTGTAACGTATCAAGAGATCTACAATTGTTATTAATCTCTTTTATGCGCCACCCGGAGGGGGAATAGACTAATTTAGGATTAACCCATAGAAACGTATGAATTAGTTTTGCTAAACATTAATTGGATTTAATATTGAAGAAGCATGTTGAGATATGTGTCTAGGGTTGCTTTCGTATTTGTTGAAAAGACTTGTGGAGTTCAAATTTATTTGTTTTGTTTTTATTTATCGATTATATATTATAAATTCTAAAATCGCGGTCGCTTCAATAAAATTGGAATACAATGTTATTATAGCATAAGTGTTTCGTAAGTAAGCGATTCCTAGGGAATACGACATTGCTTGCCATTATCCTATAAACTACACTGTGCATGCTAAATATTTTTGGCGAACACTAGCACGTTTACAAGTATTTCTATACATGTAAATAAATATTATCTCTGTGTTTCTTATTATTATCCGTTGCGAGTTGTAATAAGTGTTACTGACACTTATAGCAACACTTTATTCTAAGTGTATTTTCTTGAACGTTGGGACCTATAAAACTTTCAATAAGATAAAAATTCCCATGGTAATTACAATTCTGCCAGACATTCCCCAGCCAAACTCATAATAGATTTTTTGTAAATATTTACAAAGAATAGTTTGGTTAGAGGCTATCCCTGAAAAGCTAAATATATTTTGACTATTTGAAGGAAAGCACTATTTGAGGACTTTTCCTTATTTCGGTTTATCTGGTTTATGTTTCATATTCTAGTCATGTGCTGAAATAAGACATTCCCTTCAACTTCTAAATCGAATCTATCACAAGTCGAGCAAATACAAATAGCTTAACTTAGAAATGTTTCTTGACGATGCGATAAGAATTGTGCGGTGATCAATCGATTATATCAAAGGGTAAAACCATAACATATTTGCTTGAGACGAAGCCAATATAATTTTAGATTGTGCTCAAGTTGGTGAAGCCCATATTTTCATAATGTAACACACTTACCCTTGTAACACGTATTTTTATAGAATAAAATGGTAGTTCATAAGCAGCACAGCTGCATTGCACATGATTTTAGCATGATAATCATTATCTATAATCCTTTTTGCACGAGCTTGCATTTACTCAAAACGATTTAACAACACTTATTTACACATGTGCATTTATCCATATTACAAGACCTTAGCGACCGTGCCCTTTATATACAGATCAAAATTTTACTCCCTATATGAAATGCAAATGATGAGCTGAGGGAGAAGGATTGAAATCCAGCCGGCCGACCTTTGATCCATGCTTTAAAACTCTGCTACTCTCCACGGGTCAACTTTTATCTACAGCAACTAAAAATTGGCAACATTGCATTTGGTGAGTTGCAAGCTCAGTAAGTATAATCCAATAACAGGTTATTTAACATCACACAAGCACATTATCACAATCATTTCACAACCTTTGATAATATCATTCATAACCATATAAATGCATGTGCTTGGTCGTATTCTTTTTCTGTTATGGGCCAGCTAATACCAAGAATAAATCGTGATCACGAAGATGGCCATGGCACTCTGTAATTCTTTATTTTGCGTAGAGTTCAGTGAACTCGGGGTGGTCGTACGGTACTCTGTAATCCAAAATTTCGGGATATCTGTAATTATTTAACACATGATTCAAGGTCATTAGCGGCCATAACAGAATCTATTAATCTCTGATGAATGCATTTTCTGTAATCACATATTTCATTTCTGTATCAATAACATCAGTAGAGATCGCATATCTCATTTTCATATGTATAACATCAGTGGAGGTCATATATCTCAATTCCATTTCAATGTCATCACATAGAGATCATATATCTCGATTTCATCACAATATCACTAAAGAGAATCATATAATTCACGTTAGAGCACAATAAGCCTCTAACCACTATAGCCAACAAATAAGCAATTCATTCCAACACATTAATCATGTAATCACACAAGTTAAATAACAAGCTAAAAGATTATACTCACAAGTGGTATTTTTATCTTGATGACTTTGTCTAGTTGGCCTTATCTGCTCCTGTATCGTGATTTTGACCTATTACAATGTCAAAATGCATAACCAAATTCAAATACGTATGTTTAAAACTAATGAATTCCTATGTGCGTTCCTTAAGATTTATATAAGGGAACCCTATTATAATTTAAAAAATCCATTAAATACTTATCCAGATTTAATCTGATTGTCTTGATGTAGTCTTTAAGCATATACACAAAATTATAGCTTGGGCCATTATTAATTCAGAGATTTGAAAATATGAGGCCAATAAATTTAATTTCATTATGTTATGCAACTTAACAAATGGTGAAAAGAAAATATAAAAACTTATAAATATTATTATTTATTATATATATCCATTTCCTAATCAAAATAAGAATTGTTATCTTAATAGCATTAATCTGGAAACTATTCATAGTCCTTTACCCAGAAATCAGTTCATAAGCCAAATTAAACTAATTATTGTCTTTATTTTTCTTTTTTTTCTATTTCTTACGTTCCAACTACAAAAAAATATTTAAATTAGCTTCATGGTATCAAGACTACTAATTAATCAAGAAATAAGAACTATAACTTACCAGCTAATTCTCTTTGGATGTCTGCCCTTAGCTCTCATACTTTCCCTTTCCTTCTATTTTGTACGTATATTTGTGGTGTTAATATATCAAATGTCCCTTTATTTCCATAAGGCGGTGGTGTGTGTGAATAAGATTAGTTATTTTTTGTACATACATATGTGTCATATATCTATATGTAAACCGTGTATGTGTAATTAATTTACAAAAAAAAGATCCCAAATTTGATGCATGTACAGCTTTATCCATGTTCCACGTGTTTATGCATTTTCTAGAATAGGTTAGGAGGTTAAGTAAAGACCCACGCGCATATATATATATATATATATATACAATCATTCCCCGGGCCACACACGTACACATATATATATAAAATACATATATTACTAAATATACACATTAGTATAAAATCTGATATCTACCTATGTGCCCTCATATTACTTCACAATTATAGTTTATTATTTTCTCATTCATGTCCTTTTTAACCTAATACAAAAATTGTAATTATGCTAGAACTTGCAATTTTACCACTTTCTATGATTAATTTTGTAAAATGTGAAATACCAAAAATGCATGTAATTATGTATATGAATGACTGACCCTGACAGATAAAATATAAAATTTCGGGTTATGACACATAATCATAATAAGAATTTCATCATGTAAATGTCCTAGGCACGAAAACCTTAACAATGGAGGCACTTACAATGTTTGATGAACTTCTCGATGATTTCATCCAAGTATACATGTCCACAAAGGCCCAAACCTTTAACACCGGTTGTTTTACTAATAGACACGATTTAAAACCGGTGTCTTTAAAGGAAACGACACGGTTTAAAATCGTTGTTAAAAAGTTCGGACTTTTAACAACAAATGGCTTTAACACCCGGTTGTTTTATTGATAGGCACTTGTTGTAGTGCTTTTTGAAGTTCATCTTTCTTCTTTTGTCATTGAACTGAAAGACCTTCAAGAGACCATCTACAACAAAGTATCATATCATATTTCAATTTTCTGTTTGAACACCCTTTGATGTTGGTGTTTTGTTCTTCTAAACTCTAGTGGAATCCTATTAGCTATTTACAATAATCTAATTCCATATCATCAATAATATTTTATGTGTTGACCTCAAGTGGAATCCCATTAGCAATCTACACTAATCATTTTGGGAAGAACCCTTTGTAAAAAGCAATTTATAGTGCCTTTGTATATTAAATCTCCCATCATTATAGATTTAACCTGGAATAGAACAAGCAAAATTCACAAAGGTATTGAGTGTATCTTCTAATGGATCACTGATCATGTATCGCTAACAGTCTAACAAAAATAGAGTTGCATAGTTGATGACTCATGCTAGCAAAGTACAATTCAATTTGTCATCCATCACAATGCACGCAAACTATGTCAAAGGAAAAAGATTACCACATCAACAGGGGAGCCAATACAGAGAACAAAGAATCCTGCACTTAAACCAGCCAATATAAAACATTGTATGCGAATCCTGGAATTTTTAAAATCGTCTGCATATCTAGTTACTTATATTTTAGACAAATTGATGGCTAGTATAAGCTAACTCCTAGTTGAATTTGATATCTCTACAGTTGCTGCACAAGTCGCGGAAATGTTCGCCCTTTGTGCCACAAATGTCAGGATAGACTTCCGAGGCGGAAATATAAAACTATAATCATAGTAGTCTGAGGCACAATAAAACTAAACACAAATTAATAACCTCTGAGGCAGATTAACACTGCAAACAAACTATAGTATGTCTTAAACTAAGTCAGAGAAATAAATGAGCAGTTTTTAATAGGACAATCCAATAACACAATACAACCCAATGTCTGTCTTGGTTTAAATAACCAACATGACCAGTAAGAAGGAGTTAAATGGATACCATAGCTTTCAAAAGGAATGGGGGAGAAAGAACTTAAAGACTAACAGTTGTATATACATGGAAAGGAACATAAATTCTTCAATTCATTCATCCAGTTAGGATCTTTTTTCACACTTTTCTAGAATATCTCAATATCATTTTTCTAGTCTCTAATTTTAACTGTTCCCGTACCTATTTCAAACAATATTTTTATTGAAATAGGATTGATCATAAATTAATGTATTCTCTGGAAAACTAAAGGACACCATGGATGATAGTATAAAATTTGCCAACTCCAGTAAGATCCATGCTTGAAAACAGAAAAGGCTATTAAATATAGTAACAAGTAATCAAATATAACCATGACATAAACAAATTAAATGCACTGTTCATAAGCTTTAAAACAAGCAAAATTTCATTCTAAGAAATGAAGCAAACATACATTTCAACATATAACAATAACTCTTAGCTCGCATATATAATTACTTTCATCATCCAACCACAAACATGATCGATATGATAACCTGACTTAACAAACAATCGATAAACAAAGATAAAATGTGGAAATTATATACCGAATTATCGTAGCGATCCCTCTCAGAAGCTGTATAGATCTTTAACCGACTCATTCTTCTAGTATATATCTCACATCAACCCAAACCAAAGTTTCAGAAAAGAAACTTCAAATTGCAACAACCAAAGTAAAATATTCTGAGAAATCAACAATCAATTTCAGAAGCAGCAAAATAAGAACAAAAATATGCATACCCAAAAGCTCAAAAAGCGGAGAATGGTATGATAAACAGAGACGGCTGGAGGATAAGAGAAACGGCCGATACTTGTCAAAATTGCTCTATTTAGATGTCCAGGGCTTCTTCAAACTTTTCGAGCAATATCAAGCTGGTCTGATTAGATGATTAAGATATTAAAAAAAATAGATGAGATGAAGATTTTAAAATAGCACAAAAAGATGAATAAAATAACATACTTGTAGGGTTTCAAATAGAAGAACTAGATTTTGGTGGCTAGGTTTTCAAAATTAGGAGTTTTTACCGGAACCAGTCCACACCCAAATCGTATTTGGTGGTCATACAGATTGACGGTGAAGCTGGTTGTACGCGGTGTGATTAGGTGTCGAACGATGTATGGAGGTGAGGTGAAAAATTCAATGGAATGAGGTCAGCCGGAAGGATGGTGATATGGTGGACGTACTAGGTTCTGGTGTGAAGAGGGGAATAGAGGAAAATGCACAGAAAAAAATCCAAGTGTTCACTCTAATTCTTGCGAAATATTCATTTAGTTTTACTTTTTTAGATACTTAAATATAATATTTACATCGCTTCTAAAAAATGGATGTTAAAAGTGATGTAATAGACGGACAAAGGGCGGACAAAGACATCAGTGGAAACAACCAATGTTATGATTGATATTATACACAAAGAAAGGGTTGGATAAACACATTAGTTGTAAAAATCGATGTCAAATAGCGAGAAAATGCGGTCATAGACATTAGTTCATTTTAAAAATGATGTTAAATACTAAAAGACATAAAAAAATTGGCGTAAAACTGATTTCTTTAGACCAATGTTAGTTAGCATTTTTCTTGTAGTGTGTGTTTTGTTGAGCCAAAGATATAAAACGCAGATTTTAATGGTTATTCATGGAGTTTTCTCGTTTTGCAGGGATGATTTGCATGGAGAGGGTGATGGAACGTTGTATGCGTGATTGTAGGAACGTGGTTAATAACAGATTTTGTTTTCTATTTTGTAGCAGCTTAATTGTTGGCGGTTTATGGAGTGATTCTAGTCCGCCAAAAATGCCCCTGCTGTTGTTTTTTGTTATTTTATAATGATATATATATATATATATATATATTTGTTAGATCTTGGCCCTCCAATTTTTTTTTTTAATAGTGTAGATTAGTCCCTACGGTCGCACCTAAAAAGCCCTGGTCTCACTGGATCCTCTCCCTATATATATACTTCTACAAAAATAGCGGGCTAGCCCAATTAACTTGCTTCAATTGTCCGAAGAATTATTACCCATATATTATTACACATTCCATTTTATCCAGTAATTGATTAAATTGTTTTAAAATTTATATTAATTTATTAAATTAGCCTTGAAGAAAAAGAAAAATAAACTAGTTGCAGAAAATCACAGTAGAAACTAGAAAAACAAAATTATCAAGGTAAGCAACAATTTTTTATTTGAGACGCATTGAAGTTGATGGACATAGCTAAAATCTAGTCATATTTGATAGTTGTTTCAACCGATTATTTTAGAGTTGTTTCGAACATGTTTAAAGTGTGTTTTGCTAATATAATTTTGTTTACTTATTTTATTAATTTCTAATGTTATTTCAAACTTGTTACGAATATGTTTCAAGATTATTTCATAATTATTTGTTTATCCATCAAGATTGTTTCATAATTGTTTCTTACCCAATTCAACACTTTTATACATGGTTTCTTAAGCTTTAGTATTGAATTAGTGAACCTCGTATTTGTTTTATGTTTCTCATACTTCTTTTATTTTTCTAAACCCTAAATAATTAATTATTGAACTACATACACCTTATTTCTAAATTATAACATCCTAATCGTATTTGAACTTCTTCCTCAAATAATAGAATGAAACAAAACATCAATGTCTTTGCCAAATAAGGAAAAAAACATATAAGAAAACAAAAGCAAGAATAGAAAAACAACCAAATACATCAAGTTCTAAATTCACAACACTATACCATACTTGAACTTCTTCCTCAAATAATAAGACAAAACATAAGTAGGGGGCAATGGGTCAAGGTTAAAACCTGCCCAACATCAAACCCGACCGATTTGGACCCACCAATTGGGTCATGCGGTACATTTTTGAAGATCCGCCTGTCCGGCGGGTATCGGGTCTAATAGGACCATGTATATTGGGGTGTTCATTTTTCGAATCAATCCTAAATTTGATTCGACTCAAACTTGTATCTCAATTTTGAATTAGGTTCTCCGACTTTGAATCGAATTTCGAATAAACTCGAATTTCGAATGTGAATATTCAAATCGAATAACACATTACCTAAAATAGAATAACCACTTAGAATGAGGCCCAATAGAAAGAAGGGTAGACGATGTTCCCTACTCAATAAAGATCACTTGTTTGATTACGGACATGCATACGGAAGAGAAGGGAAGCATGTGGAATTTTTTTCGAGTTCTATTCGAAAATCCTAAGTCGGGGTGAAATTCGAGTAAATTCATTTTGAATATCGATTCGTATCCGTATTTCAATTCAAATTTGTAACTGATTCAAACTCAATTATAATTCAAATTTAATTAATATAATATATATTTTAAACATTATACAACACTGCATATGCAAATAGAAACAATATAAGCATTTGATGTATAAATTGCTATTATAAAAAAATTGTGGCAGTAGAATTATAGAATTGATCATAGCTAGTTTCGTAATTCAGTTTCTTTTCAATTCAAATTCGTGTATTAATTCGAACTCAATTATAATTAAATTTAATTGATATATTATATATTAAACATTATACAACATTGTATATGCAAATAGAATAATATAATTAGTTGATGTAAACATTTGACTTCACAATGCTATTATAATAAAATTGTGGCAGTGGAATTATAGCATTGATCATAATTAGTTTCACGATTCAATCCCATTTGAATGTTTCAAGTATTTTTGTTTAATTTTTATAATGTCTTATGTTGTATTTAAATTTTTCTTTCATAAAAAATCAATATACTTTTGATTTTAAAGAGATTTCAAATTTAATATTATTTAGTTTTTATAATATCTTAAAAGCAACAATATGATTTTGATTATTTATATGGTTTGCTTATAATTTTATTTCATTATAGGATTATTTAATTTGTTAAAAAAATTGAAATTTTACGTGAAATATGATTTTTGGATCCGAAAAATATGGGGCCGAAATCAATCGTGCCGCGGTTCATCGATAAATTTGGATTTTTGGATTGACTCAATTTGGTTCAAAAATCAACAAATCCAATTCGATTAAATTTGATTCGAATTTAATCGAATTAGGATCGATTTTCGAATTGAGGTTTTAAAATATCCATTCGATTAATTCGATTTGAGGAAGTCGAAGAATTCAGAATTCGATTGGATGAACACCCCTACCGGTACATTTTATTTATTTATTTATTGTTCTTTTTTTGCTACATTTATGCAACTAAAAATAGTGTAAAAAACACTCTTTTTGGCTGGTAAACAATATGTGGACTTTGTAATTCTTATAGTAATCTTTTGAATTTGCTGAACAATTATTAAAAGTTGATTAAAAGCTTCATTTTGTATTTAGTTGCTGGTTTAATGTGAAATTGTCTGTCAAAGGGCTCAAGCAGTCTTTTGTAAATCTTTTGATGTGTTAACTGAATTACTGAAAATGTACCCATCAATTCTTGAGAATTTATTAATTAATAATGGAATATGCCGCAGTTGGTAATAGTCAGAAATAATTTCGCAATTTTCACTGATCACTCACTGCACGGTCCGAAACTCACATTCTCCATAAAATCAGTATCTGACGGGTCCAGCAGTTCAACCCACTGGGTCCCAGGTCCTACGCGAGACAAAACGAGTCGCGGGTCAAAGTTTTTCTTAGCAGGGTAGGACCCGGATTTAACCAAACCTGCCCGATTGCCACCCTTAAACATAAGTACGCTGCAAAGGAAAAACACAATAAGAACACATTAACAAAAAACGGAAAAACAACAAACTTAAAAGAAAAAAAACATACAGAAGAAACAAAAACTCATCAAGATAATATAGATTGTGAAACCAAAATTGGACTAAAAAACATATTAGAAAAAAAAATCACAGATAAATCACAAATTAAAACCATTCATATATATTATTTCATATTTGATTTTCTAATTGTTCCGTAATAGAAAGACGGAGATAGAAAATAGAAATGCGTAAAGAATTCAAAAAATTACCCCTGGGAGTACGGAAGTCAAAAGAAGCGTACAAAAGTCATTTTTCCCCACAAGTGGGTATTTTTTGGAATTTTTCCTTTTTCTTTCATGAGCGCTCGCATACCCAAGTCTAGTTGTGCTTCGAGGCCGGCCCAGAGGATAGTCACTGAGGGCGATGGTTTAGAACCCCCGATTTTGAGGGGCCCAAGTTTACATAAGCCTTTATATATAGGTGTTGGAATTTGCTTTGGTAAAATGGGTGTTGACCCGATTTTGACCAAATATTTGAGTGGTTTCCATTAGTGAAAAATTGGAATTAAATTATTTGTAAAACTTCTACTAAGTGAGTAGATGGAAATAACATTTGGAATTTCTCAAAACCAAATCCGGATGAATGAGAAATTAATGCTAGAAGTTAGCCACTTAAAACTAGAAAATGGTTTGGAAAATGCAAAATGTGGGGAAGGAGAAATGCTCCATCCCACATAGAGTAGATAGCCAAAATTTGCTCACTTTATAAATCCCAAGTTGGACATATGGGTTTGGGCCCTTGGGGGCACCCAAGTTTTTAAAGGGGTGAGGACCTACATGCTTGTGGGTTTGGTTAAAAAGACGCGCGCGCCGCCCCCGGCCAGGCCCGGTCCAGGTCGCGGTCCGTGGGCCTAGGTTGTTCTTGGGCTTCAAGGCTCTTATACTTTTTGGACCAAATTTATTTTGATCTTTTAAAATATTAATTAACGCGTGCACACTTCGAGTACACAATGAGCATAATTAAACGTGCGGCGTGCTAGTGTGTGCGCGACGCCAAGACGTCGAAAGCAGATGCACCAGTTTGAGCAACTAGGTGCATTTTTTGGCTGTAGACATATTTTTTCGAGCCAAAAGACATGTTCTTTTCATCCGGGCACCTTGATGGCTATAAAAACAAACCCCCTGCATATGAAACAAACACGAAAATTATCAGCCTAAAATTGAGTCATTTGCATTACAGCATATTGATTTAATTCCCGTCAAAGGTTGAAAATTTCAAACACTTTAGTTCGTTGTAGTTTCGACTTTTGCAAGTGCTGCTAAGTCGAAACAGATAAAAGTCATTGTATCTTATGGACGAACGCCGGAACCGTAAGCACTTCGAATATGGGGCATTTTTGTCTTGCAGAGACTGTATCAAATACAAGCCTCTATTTAGCCTAAACAGTTAGCCATTTTCTGAAAACAGTAAACCTTCCTTCCAACAATTGCAAGACGAAAAATCACGTTTTCTGTTTCTAGACGATGGTTTCAGTTTCGTTCACTCCGATGGTTGTTGCACCTGCTCACGGTGAAAAGCTGGCCAAGTTCTCCGGCGTTGACTTCAAACGCTGGCAACAAAAGATGTTGTTCTATCTCTACGCTGGGTCTGTCCCATTTTCTGAAGGAGAGACCCCTACCGTTGGCAAGAAGAATCCAACAACCAACGGAGAATCGCTATGGTTGCTTGGCATAACAACGATTTTCTCTCTTTAACTATGTTTTGAATGGGCTAGATGACACCCTCTATAACATCTATAGTTTGTTCAAAAACGTCCAAAGAGTTGTGGGACTCTTTGGAGAAGAAATATAAAATAGAAGATGCCGCACAAAGAAATTTGTTATCGGTAAATTTCTGGATTATAAGATGGTTGACACCAAGACGGTGATCAGCCAAGTGCAAAAATTCAAATCATACTTCACGACTTAAAGTGTCAAGGGATGATTCTGAGTGAGTCGTTTCAAGTGGCTGCGATTATAGAAAAATTGCCGCCATCGTGGAAAGATTTTAAAAACTACCTCAAGCACATGCGAAAGGAAATGGGGCTTGAGGATTTGATAGTTCGTCTTCGGATTGAAGAAGACAACCGTAATTCCGAATGGAAATCGACAATTGTGGGGGTGTGACCACACTTTATAGAACACCAGTGGAGCTTCTGTTGCATTTTAAAATATAACAGAAGGTGTTGCCAAAAGTGTCATGGGACCAAAACCACAGTTGCATGAAGTGCTGCCCAAAGTGTTGTAACACTAGAGATAGAGACACTAATAAGTTAAGTCTGAATTGTTACTGAAGATGTGATAAGACTAAAAGGTTACACATCTTGTAAATGTAGAGTTGTTGGAACTAAGGTCTGAAAACTGTTAAAACAAGGTTCTAACTGGATTACTGGGACAAGGTTCTAACAAAATAAAAGAAAAGTGGTCAAGAGCCACAAAAGTTTTGGATAATCTTGCGTTAAACAAGGATACCAGAAGTTGGAAGGGGAAGCTTTACTTTAGCAAACCACATAAAGGAGAATACCTTGAAGTGTGGAGGTTCTTTGGCTAGAGTAGAAGCACCCAATGAAATAAATTATTGATATAAATGATGGTACGATCATTATATCAAGAAATGTTGTATTTATAAAATTTGTCTTTACTTGTAAAGGGAAGAGGTAAGTCTAGACATTTTTTGTCAAGACATAATACCAATAAACAGTTGATTTCGAATGGTGTTATTTTGGTTGATTACGTGAAGTCAAAGAAAAACCTTGCGGATCCGCTTACAAAAGGCATAAATCGAGATCAATTGTATAAACTATTAAAGGGAATGGGTTTAAAATCCACAAAATAAAGAATGTTCATAGCGGTAACCTAACCCTGTGAATTGGAGATCCCAAGACCTTGGTTTAATGGGACAGCTAAATTATGAATGTTCAAATTTGAACACTTGAAAATGTGTTAGCTCATTCCCAAAAATTCCAAGTGAAATAGAAACCCGCTGAATGTGGTGAGGTTAAGTTTAAGACTTTAAATGATTCCTATACCAAAAGGTGGAGCATGGCAAGATACTCTTCAATAAGAGATCACCTAAATAAATGAGAAGTAATGGCCGACTGAAAAAAACACTTATCAATCTAAGATATGGTCCAGGGCTGAAATGGACACAACGTGAGAACAACACGTATTAGAATTGTTATTGTGTAAGTACTGTTATCTCGGTTTACACAAATGGCTGAGTAGTTCAAGACATCGCGTCACTAAGCAGCCAGTAAATCCGATAGTATTTTACTAAGGAAGGTTCAAAGCCACAAGCTACCTATCCAGATGCAATAACAGTTCACTGAGACTTTCAAACGAATCTGCATACATGCATGCATTAATTTCATTCATGTGGGAGATTTTTGGAATTCGCTTTGGTAAAATGGGTGTTGACCCGATTTTGACCAAATATTTAAGTGATTTCCATTAGTGAAAAATGAAATTAAATTATTTGTAAAAATTCTACTAAGTGAGTAGATGAGAATAGCATTTGGAACAAAATCAACTCCGGGTGAATGAGAAATTAATGCTAGAAGTTAGCCACTTAAAACTAGAAAATGGTATGGAAAATGGAAAATGTGGGGAAAGAGAAATGCTCCATCCCACATAGAGTAGATAGCCAAAGTTTGCTCACTTTATAAATTCCAAGTTGGACATATGGGTTTGGGCCCTCAAAGCACCAAAGTTTTTAAAGGGGTGAGGACCTACATGTTTGTGGGTTTGGTTCAAATCCCATAAAAATCGCTGGGATTGAATAGTGTACAATTAATTATACAATGATGCATTGTTAGATATAAAATGGTGTACAATCAGTTATTAAATGATGTACAGTTTAGCTATTAAAATGGTGCACAATTTCAGCTATGGAAACGTGACATTAATCAATCCATTGATTGTAGGGGCGTGATTTATGGCATTTTGCTAGTTACTATTATGCCCTTTCACCTATTAATTAATTGATAAATTTGTTATTTTTAATAGCAATCAACCATTGAATAAAAGGTTTGGATGGAATTTTTCTAGTTACTATTATGTCCTTTCCACCTATTATTTAATTGGTAAATAAGTTATTTTTAATAGCAATTGGACCATTGAATAAAGGTGCGGATGGATTGGATTAATCCACACGCTTTACTACAGGTAAGCCCCCACATTTGATCCTAATCATATATATATATATATATATATGAGATCTCGTATGTCGACCTCTTATTGTAAGGCAAAGGTGGGATTGATCACATCCATTAACACATTTTATTCAGTGGTCTAGATTCCTATTAAAATTACATGATTTATCAAGTAATTAATAGGTGGAAATGGCATAATAGTAACTATCAAATTAAATGGTGTAACCATCTTCCCATAAGGACGCCCTACAATCAATGGATTGATTAATATCACGTTTCCATAATCGAATCGTACACCATTTTAATAGTGAACTATGCACCATTTAATAATCGAATCGCGTGCACCATTTTATATCTAACAAAGATCATCATTGTATAAGTAATTGTACATCGCTAGAAGAACTATAAAGACAAAATGGTGTAACCATCTTCCAATAATGACGTCCTACAATCATGGACGAGATAAAGATCACGTTTCCATAAATGAACTATGCACCATTTTAATAGTTGAACTCGCGCACCATTTAATAAATCGAATCGTGCACCATTTTATATCTAACAAAGGCATCATTTTATAATTAATTGTACATCATCTACAAAACCTATAAAGACCAAATGGTGTAACCACCTTCCCATAATGACATCCTACAATCATGGATGTGATAAAGATCACGTTTTCCATAATCGAATCAAAGGTACTATTTTAATAATCGAGCTGTGCACCATTTAATAACTAAACTATGCACCATTTTATATCTAACAGAACAAGCATCATTGTATAACTAATTGTACATCATCTAAAAAATTTATAAAGATAAAATGGTGTAACCACTTTCCCATAATGACGCCCTACAATCATGGATGTGATAAAGATCGCGTTTCCATAATTAAATCGTGCACCATTTTAATAGTTGAATTGTGCACCATTTAATAACTGAACTTTGCATCATTTTATATCTAATAAAGGCATCATTTTATATCTAACAAAGCATCATTGTATAACTAATTGTACATCATCTAAAAAAACTATAAAGATGCAATGTTACTTGGTACATATTTAGTACTGTTTTGATGAATTTTCGATCTCCATGGTTCATTATTTAATGCACATCTTAATGGACATGTATTGGATAAAGAAAAAATGCATTGTCGAAGCATATATATGCCTCAATAAACTACTAATTATGTGCCAAAAAGCTACTAACTGTGCACTTACATTCAAATTGTGTCATTAAAACTGTTAAAATTACATCATCATTCCAAAACAACCTACACTAAAAGATAACAAAAACAATACCAAAAAAAAAAAATAGTTTTTAAGTACAAAAACATTCCATCAAAATCCAAAAATTATCCCTATGCTTTCTTCTTCTCGTTGAAGAATTTCTTGGTTAAATCTAAAACACTTCCCCTCTCTTCGTTCAAGTCATCGGCTATAATATGACAATACAATATCCTCAAGCGTGTGAATAGAGCAACATCGGTATTGTCAAAGCCACAATTCCATTTGTCTACCTTAGCCCTCTTCTTAACATTTCGTCCCATGTCATCCGCACCTGCCAGAAGCTTGTCTTTTCTGGTTTTCCTCTAGCCATATAAACTTATCTACCTTGCATTAACAATAAGTATAAAAAAAAATAAGCACACCTCAAAACCAGAGAAATATAAAACATGTTCATGTTAAAAATATATTACAAACACAAATGATAAACTAACTATGCACTATATGAACCTTAATTGTGCAAAAAAAAAAAAAACACTACTTACGCACCATGTGTGTTTATGCATTTTGTGAACTACTTATGCACAAAACCAAAACTAATTATGCACCATAATATATCTACCTTTATATCAAAAAATACCCCTACCTACACAAACATCGAAGACGCATATCATCCCCAAAACAAATTGCGCTTAACAACATATAAAATTACATCGTATATGTTATAATTTACACCAAAACACCAATCAAATAACAAGAAATAAATACCCTAAAATCCTTTCCCAGAACACATTTCAAAAACAAAAAATAAAACAAATCTACACCATAAATAAAAAAAAAAAAAAAACATGTCAAAAATATTTACCTCAACCAAAACACCTTGAAGAATAAACCACCAAGCAGATCGAACTCAAACCTTTAGTCTTTAAGCGAAAAAATGGATGACAGTTACAAAATTGATTTGTTATGGATGACAGTTACAGAATTTTCCGATTGAAAGCGAGAATGAAATCAGAAATCATATCATTTGACTATAGGGCATTGTTATGGGAAGACAGTTACAGAATTTTCCTAGTTACTATTTTACCCTTTTTGGGTTTTGATTAATTCATTAATTATGTAATTTTAATAGGATTATGGACCATTGATCAAATGGAGTGGATGGATAGGATTAGTCGACACTTTGTCATATAGTAGCCCCCTGCCACATTTGATCTTTTATATATATATATATATATATTAGGAATAGGATCTCGTAAGACAATTTCTTACCGTGAGACTGTATGGATTGATCACAACCATCCGCCCCTACTAATCAATGGTTCAGATTACTATCAAAATTAGATCATTTATTAATTATTTTAAACACAAAAGGGTAAAATAGTAACTCATTAAAATGGTGTAACAAACTTTCCATAATATCATCACCTATACGCCAATAATAATGGGATATGATAGAACCATGTTCCATAACTGAAACAATCACACAAAAATCGACATCTCACCTCACTACAAGAAAATCACAAAATAGCGACGGCAATATCCGTCGCTAAGCCCATAAAAACCGTCGCTAAATATTTTAGCGACGAATTTATTCCGTCTTTATTTAGCTCGTCGTTAATTTTTTTGCGACGGATATTATAATCCGTCGCTAAAATAGCGACGGAAAACTTTGTCGCTAAAAAATTAAAAATTCGTTGCCAATCTTGAATCGAAGCGACGGAATGGACGACGAATTAGCGACGGATTTAGCGACGACAAATCCGTTACTAAATTTAGCGACGGAACCATCTGTCGCTAAATTGCGTCAATTAACTTTGATTCTAATATTAGCGACGGACTTTGCGAGTTTTATTAAATTTAGCGATGGAAGTTTTCGTCGCTAAATTGATTTTATTTAACATAAATAGCAAAATAGCTTACGGATTGTACCCGCCGCTATTTTTAAAATATTATTTTATATTTAATTTATTTTATATAATTAAAAACCTGTAAAAACAATGCACGTTCAAATTACAAAAATTCATTTATATAAACTATATAATCTATCAATAATCGCCAAAATAATATATGTTTTACAAAAACACCATGCCAAACATTTATAGTTATAGAAATCCGCAATACATCCATATATAATCTAAAATATATAATGTCTAGAATTTATCCAATTTGTGCATGGTTGTAAAGGAGGAGGCATCTGTCCATGGCGGCGCGACTCCATCATCATGCGTACCAACTATGATACTTGTGACTGCAACTGAATGCGCTCATGACGTTCATTTTCCAACTGCTCGCACACAGCCGCCACCGCCACGCCTGCGCGACTGCCGACATCTTCAGTTCTGACTCCGCTTTCGGTCACCTATTGTGTGACCTGCTCGGTCACCTGCTGTGTGACCTGTCTCCTCATTGCCTCTTCATCGAATGGTGGAGCGCTGGAACCACCAATGTTGGTAAACAAATACGCCTGAGACCCAGTACCGTACACCCGCTGCTTTTTTATCCCAACAACATCGAGGAAAATCCCATTCATCTCTGTGGGCTCCTCTCTCGCCTCCGGTGCAACAGCTAAACGTGTCTCCACATCTTCCTGCAAAAAATATTAACTTACATTACAAAAACCATTTTTATGTATTTATAAACAGTTTAATAGTATTCTAAAATTATACTTACAGATACTTGCTTAGACCTCCCATCCACAAACGTACCATTTTGCTTCATATGTGTACACAAAAAAGTATCATACGTAGTAGGAGTCCGCCCAGTCACCTTCTCCTGCATTCAAAAAGACAAGTATTAAAAAAACCTCATAATAATTTTATAAAAACTTTAAATAATTACAATTTAAATTAAAATAACTTACAAAAGCAATGGCATGCCCAATGTAAGAGCGGAACCTCCACAAAGGCGAGAACAACCGGATCCAAAGGACTGCCTCGACATCCTGTTGTTGCTCGCCTTCTTAGAAATAGTAACAACCTCTGGCTGACTCCAATAGACCAACCAGGTCTTCCATGCATCATCAGGCACACTACGTGGCTGTCCTTTTTTTTCTTTCTGGGTTTTAATTTTGCTTATCATGTCACTGTAGAGTTTCGAGGCCTGATGCATGAACACGTCATGAATTTGACTGTCAACAGCTGGATCCCACGTATAGTGCTTCTGCAAACAAAAAATATAATTAATTAGTATGCGCAATATATCAAGATAATATAGCCTATGTAAAATGCGACAATAATTTTCCTAAAAATAAACAAAGCCAAAGTATAATACGAAACAAACATGACAAAAAAAAGTATAAGCAAATATTCCCAACAAAATAACATAATACCTTGAACATTTTTTTTCTGACAAAAACTTATGTGAGACGGTCTCACGAATCCTATATCGAGAAGGGTGGTATTATCCTAATTTTGATCAATGTATTGATAAATCCGAAAAGAAAAAAAGAAAGAAAAAAGGAGACCCAAAATCTACCTTTGAGATAGAGTGAGAGAAACAAAAGAATCACCAACCATGGCGGCAGTGCTTGGAACGCAAGAAAACATCGGTCTTCATTACTTATTGCAAGCGCATGTGCGAATTGATCAAAATCAATGGATTTCCAATCGACGAGACTAAAAGAATATTTTTAACCTCGGTATACATGTTATCGAAATTGCAAGTTTAATAATATATGTTGCATATATTCCCTTCTTCTTTCTATTAAATCTATGTTGTGGCTGCTGATATTTTTACTTTAGTTTCTGTTTTCATACTCTGTTATTTAGAGGAAAAAGTTAGTGGAAAGAATAAGAAATGGAGGATATTGCAGAGTTCATTTGAGGATCTTGGTGAGTAATCATGGCTGGTTTCAAAAGAAGTGGTGGGTTAGATTTCTCTTCTAATTCTTCATCTATGAACAGTGATGCTTTCAATGTTGTTCTTGCAAGTATTGTTAGGGCTCCTCTTAAAGATTATAGGGCTGTGAGGCAAGAATGGGCTGCCATTAGAATTCAAACTGCATTCAGAGGATTGTTGGTGAGCAATTTTACATGAAATACCTATTGAAGAAATGCATTCTATGTAACTGGTGTAACTTTTTACTTTTGTTTAATACTTTATTAATCTGACTTATTTATTTTGGGAGCCTCATTCCCTATTATTTATGCATAGTTTAGTTGGGGAGGAAAAAGTCTTGCCACTAAAACATAACATGATAATGTAGCACACATAAAATTATCATTTTACTCTTCTACAATTTGTAGTGGCTTTGTCTTTTACTCTTCTTTTTCTTATTTAAAAGACAAATTAGTTGCGATCAAATGTCATTCATGTTAAAGGATGATAAAATGTCTCTCAAATTTCACTTAGCTGATTAGTACTTTGTCAGGTGTTGGGCAAATATTTTAGTCAAGAAGAGTTTTAACGACTTTAAAAGAATTGGTGAGACTTCAAGCCATAGTTCGTGGCTGACAAGTTCAAAAATAAGCTATTGTTGCAAGCTCTTGTTTGTATACAAGCTCAGATTAGAGCTCGTCGTGTACATATGTCTGTAGAGGATAAGCTATGTGGAAGATGCTAGATGAATATTGTTGAGGGATTATTAATTTGGTTGACTTTGATTGAGGTAGCGATAAGCTGTAGTGGTGGAAGTTTTGGAGGTGGGCATCATGGTGATGAAGTAAAACAGTGGATTCACCGTAGTCCCAGCGATGTTAGGTCATGGTTTTGGTAACAATGGCTCTAGTTTTGGGCAAATAAATACGAGCAATTAAATGCAATGAGACGTGCTAAATCTGAGCCGTTGATCTCGATCAAAATTCAAAAACCAAAAACACGTCCTTTCATAACCCTTATATACTCATTCTTTCAGTTTTCTCTCTCACACTGAAAACTGTTCATCTTCAAAAATACGAAAGCAAGTCTATTTTCTCTCAAAAACCCTATATGTTCTCAAAGTAAGTTGATCAAGATTTAATCGGTAGAATCTTCTAGAAATGGCACCAAAGACTGATTTCGTCAAGTTATCGAAGCAAATCCACTCAGGTTCCTCAGTAGATTTCGAGGGCATGATTAAGCAGGGTTCGAATGCAACCCTTGTGAAGAAAATAGCAGATATATTGGAAAAATCTGGGCTTAAAGCCTTTTTGACGATAGAATACTCGCACACCTTCCTGGAAGAGGTGGCGCAGTTCTATGTGAACGCCGAGGTGCAGGACGAAGGGATTAAGTCCTCCGTCCACAGCAAGGACATCATGATCACTGCTAAAGACCTTGCGGAGCACTGCTTATTACCTTCGGAGGGTATGACGGAGATATACAAAGCTAATGTGGACTTGGCTGCTGTATGGAAAGAAGTAGCCAAACCCGAGTGTGCTGCGAAAGTAGTCTACACAACTGAAAAGAAATTGCTGAAGGACGACGATCACAAGCTGATGGATGTCGTCTCAAAATGCGTAGATATGAAGTTTGGCAGTTTCAATCAACTGTCAAAGACTAAGCTGATCGTCATGGCTGCGATCATGTAAGGGAAGAAAGTTAACTGGGCTGAGTTCGTATACAGCAGACTCTGCCAGAATGTTGCGAACAAGTCATTCAAGGAGGATGGATCCTTTGGAGGATCACTCGGCTATGGCCTAGTTATTGGCCACTTGATGGAAGTGAAGGGCATTCCCCTTGAGCAAGGAAAACCATTCCATGTAAACAAGAAGATGTTTAGGGCTAACCTTTCAGAAGCCCAGAAGAAAGCCCATGCAAAGAGGGCGGACACAAGCGAGGGGGAATCAGCTGACCCCGAGGAAACAACTGTTGCCTCCCCTCCAAAGAAGAAAAGCCCCATGCAAAAATAAAGAAGATAGCTACCCCGCAAAGAAAGACAAAAGACGCACCTGTCCCTGCAGCCGAGTAACCTGCCCGAGCAGCCGTGTCTCCTGCCCACGCAGCCGAGGCGGAGAAGGAACCCAAATACCTTCTCCGACCATCAAAAAGAAGAGAACTGCCAAGCCAAGAAAGGCAACTCGTCAGTCAAAGAAAGATGCACCGGCCCCCGCCGCCAAGGAATCGAGGAAGAAGTATCCGAACCGAACTTCCTCCGGTAAGGACAAAAAAGAAGAAGAATCACCAAGCTCTCGGAGCTTGAGAAGAAGAAGACAGTCTCGCCACTCACCGAGAAAATCTCTGAGATCACCAAGAAGTGCGCCTCCGTGTTGTTGATGAAACAACCAAGTCTCCTGCGAGGCCGATCACAGAGGCAAATAGAAGACCCACCATGTGATAGAACAATCAAGAAAAAGAGGTAGCAGAGATGAGAATCTCCTACCGAACGAATTGTGTCTCCACTGCTCCCGATGCTTTGCCAAGGTGAAGAGCAGCAGAATATGTTGCCTTCAATTCCTGAAAAGGAAGGGCAACAAGGAGAGCATGAAGATGATGATATATTCATGTACTCTCTATTATACCCAGACATCCAGAATCGTCTGAGAGAATGGAGAAAATGGAAGCTGAGTCACTCAAGGGTGCTGTTTGAACACCGCGAGTATATTGAGGAAGAAGAGGAGTTTTTCAAGCTTCTTGAGATTGACACTGTACTGCAGGCCCTGGATGAGGATAACTGCATAAATATGCTACAAATTAGCAAGGAGCAAGAAAAAGACAGAGCAGCTGGGGAAGCAGGAGCTCGTGAGAAAGCCAGCATTTGTCCTCTCACTAGGACCAACGACCATACTTATCCTCACATTGATATGCTTTCGGGAAGTGATGAAGACTTGGACCCCATGGTTGCAACAGAAAAATTGGATATGCAGCAAGCCATGTTGGAATCCAGAATAATGCATGAGCAACAACTGAGGGAAGGACCAGGAGAGTCTTCTAAATCTCAGCTGGAGATTGATCCGTTGGGAGTGGTACAGCAGATTGCCACAGTTATTGCTGCAACCACTTCCCCAGTTCACTTAGAGGACGGATCTAAGGGACATGGCGATGACACTGGGAACTTGGGCACCCAAGTTGAGCCAACCCCTGTTGAAGGTGTCTTACCACCTACCCCCACGACTGAACACTCAAAGGAAACATCCGGAAGTCTGGAGCAGAGCGACCCCACCATCAGTCACTCAGATGGTGCGCCAGCTGAGGGGAAACTCACTCCACCGCAGCTAGGTCGGAGGATGCTGCAGATGACTCCACAATGAAGGAAGGAGGCAAAGTGGAGAAAGAGAAAGAAAAAGAACACCAGCAAGTTGTCACTGACGAAGCTCGGACAATTAAATCTGTCTCAGCTGAAGTGCCAATAGCTTTGCAGGCTGAGGACACTGTTGATGCATTCGAGGCACAGGATGGAAATGCCCTGGGAGTTAACACTCTGGGCGCTGAAAAGTGCAATCCAAGGGGTTGAGACTCCTTCGGATGCCAATGACCAAGACCCTAAGACATATGTGTCTGTTGAAGGGAATGTACAAGGCCTTTCTACAGTTGAGACTGCAGGAGGTAATGAAGGCCCAAGGGAGGTTGAGACTTCCTTGGGTAAAGAGCCAGAAATGCAGAACATCCCTCACGTTCATATTGAAGAATCTGAGAAGGAGATTAGTTCTCTTCATGATTCCTAAGACAACCCTGACATATCATTTCTGGGATCTGAAGATGAAGCTGAGTCCACCCCTGCTGCACATCAAAAAGACTCAGCTGAGGATGTTCTTCCAAGTACGAGTAAGCCAGATTTCAAAGTTGCTCGTCAAACGTTCAATTTTGATGATGAGCCAAGCCCTCAAGTCTCATCATCTTCTGATGTTGCTACTGATACGGCCGAGGAACAACAAATTCAAAAGGACAAACCAGCTGAGACCGAAGAAGCTGTTAAGACAGCTGAGGCTCAGCCAGCTGGTTCAATACCATCATAGGCCCACAATCATCAAGCTAATCACGCAGCTTCCGTGAGTCAGCTAAACGACCTCTCGTATGATTTCACATGTACGAGAAGATGCATTTGAAGAAACCTTCCCTTTTTCAATCGAGCTACCTGCACTAGAAGAAGAAATTGCAAAAGAACAGAAGAAGTACTCTGCACGCGAAGAACCCATCATCCCTACTGACTCTATTATGCTAGCAAAATTCAATTTCGACATTGAATGGCCGCCAGCTGAATCGGAAGTAACAGCTAAAATCCGTGAAGTCTTCAAGAAAATCTGCGGAGAGATTGAGAGGATCGAACGGCATCAGGCCACTTTGGACATGCGGCTAGACAATCGAGATGCTACCCTCACAGCCGTCTTGAGAGGGATAGTGATAAGAATCAAGGAGTGGTGTCTGCAGCAATCTTCCATGCGTCTCGAACAAGTTCGTTACTTCAAGGCACTCTATAACAGATGCTTGTTTGGAGCGCATACAATGCTTTGCCATGAAGCGAGAGAAATGCGAGAGTACATTGAGAGGTTGCATGCCTCTCACAAAACTCGAAATGGAGTCTGCTGCAGAGTTTCGAAGAAAGAAATTATGCGACTTGAGGAGACTATGAATGCCAAATTCAGCCTCCTCATGGCCGAAATAAAATCGGTTACAAATGGTGAGTCGAAGGCCACCCATTCTCAATTTCGATGGCCCTATGCCGCACCGACTCAAGCGAGACCACTATCGCCAGATGGACTTCATGCTTGCTAGGATGTTTCCAGGGGTTCCTCTCTCCTTTGATGATGCCAAAAAGGGGGAAGAGGAATACCTGAAGATGTTGAAGGAGACAGTTGTTGAGAAGGAAAAGGAGACAACTATTGTAGAAAAGAAAGAAACAGCTGTTGAGAAGAGAAAGGAAAAAGGAAAAGTTGTTGAGGGGGAAAAGTCAAAGGATGTGACCTTAATGCTGGCTGAAACCCCTCAGTAAGGTCATGTCACAGCTAGCATAATCAACAAACTTCATGTAACTCTGCCGCTCTATCACTCTGCTGTGCCTATGTCTCATAAGAAGAAAATTGTAGAAGCAGAGATGGAGGATTTCGACAAAAGAACGGATGTCCGTGTTGAAGAGATGTTGAAACAATTTGGAGGCATTCCGATAGGAAAAGATACAGATGCCATTCCAGATGACGGACAAGAGCCAAGATATGTTGAAGAATTCAAAACGCTCGAGTTCGAAGGATATTTCAAAAACATGTCCATAGCCCAAGCCTGGGACTTGTACTGGGAGAAAGGACTGAAGTTGTGCGAAGAAGGCGATAGCGCAGACACTAGCAATCCTCTGGGTCGGTCGGTCGAAGAAGACTTTGGTACAATATACGCCTAAAAAAGAAGGAAGAAGTGGTGGAGGTGGAGGTTTTATACCCAGACCTCTACCCAAAAATATTGAATATGTAGATCCAGGCAAGAAAGGAAGGATCTACTGGGCTGGATATGATGCTATAGCCAATCTGGAAGTGGAAAGGAAAAATGCTGAGTATGTCAAGAGAATCGAAGAAGAAAATAAGAGACAAACTCAGCTGTGGCAAGAAAGACATGAAAGAAAAAGAAAAGACGAAGCTGCCAAAAGAGCCTACGAAAAGAAGAAAGCAGCTGAAGATGAGAAGAAGAGAAAGAGAGCTGACGAAGACTGAGCTGAAGAAGAAAGAAGGAGGCAGCGAAGGCGATGAAGTGTTGCTACCAACCCCTTCATGTATTTTACTTTTGTAAATACATATGTATGTAAGTCTTCTGTACATTTAATGAAAAATCCGTATTTTGCGTAGATATAGTATTTGCTCGGATACACATTGTAAACAACTGTGTAAAGAACAAGAATGATATGATCAATAAAATGATCTATTCAACACATACATTCTTTGTTTCTGCATTGTCTGTATGTATCTGTGCTGTTTACATTTTACTTAATTTTGTTAAGTTTTGGCATCATCAAAAAGGTGGAAATTGTTGGGAAATTTATTGTCTAGATTTTGATGAATGCCATGTAAAACTTAGACTAGAAAGTTGGCACCCTATTTTCCTTATAATTTGTATTGTAATAGATAGGGCTGTATGAGCTGAGTCAAGTCAGCTATGCCTGGGAATACAAGAAGTCAATTGAAGACTAGAATGAAGACTCCGCTGTGAAGCAGCTGAGTGTGGCAAGGAAAAGATGTCAAGAACTCGACTGAAGGAGCATCGGCTGTGATACAGCTGTATGAAGAGTCAGTCAAGTCAACTCAAGAAGCCAAGTCTCAAGTTGAAGTGACAGATGAGTCTTTCAAATATTGGAGCAAACTCAAGTCACCTGGGGAAAAGGCAGCTGCAAGGAGGAGTTAACTGAAAAGAATCTGTTGCACAAAAGTTAAGAACATTACTTAATCAAGTAATACTTCCATGCTGCCATGTCTTAAAGTGCTCAGTCCCAGAAGCGTGCAAAAGGAATAAACCAATGGGAAGCACTGCACCTCGTGTCAGGTTCTGAAAAGCTGATCATTCATTTAATATGAGGAAAGGTCTACATCTCAAGATTGAAGACCAAGAAAAGACAAGCCAACGAACACAAGTGGCTTTTGAAAATCAGTCTATCTCTTCAACGGGCAGATTTTTGAAAGTGCACTATAAAAAGGCTGAGGAATCACTTTGAGAAAAGGTTACCTTGATTACCTTGCATACCTGAGATAACAAGCATTATTCATACTATTACCTGCAAAATATTCTCAAGTTATTCAACAAAATCCTCAAGCCTAAACTCGAAGGAAATCGATCCAACACTAAGCTGTGAAGGAAAGCCAACTTCAAACTGTTGAAGAGGAAACTTTTGAAGAATCAAAAGGGGTCTACTTTCCAAGGAGGACTGTAGAAAGGTTCAAGGTCGAACCAATCTCAAGTTATTGGAGGGCTTCGTGATCAAATCCAAGAAGCTTGAGAAAGTGAGCTGAAGTAGCAAGGCAGCCGCCCTGTGAAGTAGCTGAGTCGGGCGGGAAGCCAGCTGTGTGACAAAGGCATCTCCAGACTGAGTCCCAAAGGATCAAGTCACCGTGTGATCAAAACTTGTATCCGACCGATAACCACTTTGTACTCGATCAATACTTAGTGGATTCCTCCAGGAGTTGGAGAAGAGAGGAGTAGAAGAATTACCCCATCTTCGAACCTCTATAAAAATTATTGTGTCATTTACATTTCAGCATTTTATTTCTGCATATCACTTTATATCTGCTGAGAATTTGCTATCCAACTGATAAGTAACTAAGTGCTAAAATCAAATGTTAAAACAAACTTAAATCAAATTCAAGGGTGTTAAGTCTTCCGTTGAAAATCTCATCACAGCCAAGTTAAGGTTTAGACTAAACAGCTGAGTTATTCTATCAACAGCTCAATCGAGTCTATTGAGTGGCTAACTCTGCTGGTTAACTAACTTAGCTATCCCCCCAAGGACTTAGCTGTGTATTTAACTCTGTAATATTTTAAAAGGACTAAAATTGAAAAGTTTGTAAGGTTTATTCAGCCCTCCCCCTTCTAAACCTTACTCACACCCCTTGGGACCTACAAGCCATTCTATACAGCGTTCTAGCAATCGGGGCGGTTCCCGATAATACCTCGATGGTGAACTCGACTTCCCTATCTGGAGGGACAGTGGTGAGTTCTTGTGGAAATACATCCGTGTATTCCGATACTATAGGTACTTGGTTAATTTGTGTCTCAACCTTGGGTTTGTTAATTACAAACGCCAAGTACCCTTGTGCCCCTCTAGTGATCGCCTTCCTCGCTTTCATTGCTGAAATGATTGGGGCAATCTTAACTCGTGCCCTTCCCAAAATTTCCACTTCGGGCTTTCTGGGTTCACATAGCTTAATGGACTTGCGATGGCAGTCCATCTGTGCATGGTGTGCAGACAACCAGTTCATTCCCAATATCACGTCGTATTCGGATATAGTTAATAAGATCAAATCGGCAGGAAAATTTATCTCATCAATCTTAACTTCTCATGCATTATAGATAATATCTGTTATCTGGCTTGCGCCCATAGGAGTTGACACTTCTAGACATATAGTTATATGTTCCATGCATGCATGCTTTTTGTGTACAAAATGCGGTGCGACAAATGAATGCGATGATCCAGGGTCAAATAGTATTTTAGCGTAGTTGTTAGATACTAGAAGCGTACCTTCCACCACGTCTGTTGCCTCCGGAGCCTCATGTCCGGCTAGTGCAAATGCTCGAGCGGGCATCCTTGCCCGATTACCCTAGCCATTGCCTGGCTTCTACGGCTGCACCTGTTTGGTTCGGTCTTCGTACTTCGGGAAATCCTTCAGCTGGTGCTGATTACTAACACAGCGCAAACACCTTCCCTGTTTACGCCAACACTCTTTGGCAGTATGCCCCGGTTTCTGGCAATGTGCACACACTTAACCCGACTTTCCCTGTACTGGTCCTTTCCCTTTATCCGTCTAATTAACTGGTCCCTTCTGAAACTTAGCAGGCTGCTTAGATGGTTGTCCCACAGCTGTCCTCTTGAGACTGTTTGATGGCCTACTCTGCTGAATCTGTCCAATACGGTTCAGTCCCGACTCGATGCGGAGAGTTGCTTTTACCGCGGCTGAGTAGGTTGTCATTTCAACAGTTAAAAGTTGTTTTTGAAGTTCCAGCTTCAGTCCCCGTGTGAACTTGTACAGTTTGTCCTCTTCTGTACTGATTGTCCCAGAGCGTATTTGGACAACCGATGAAATTCGGACTCATACTGGGCTACAGACATGTTCCCCTGTCTCAACCTATGGAATTCATCCCGACGTGCCTCATACTCGATCCTGTTCCCACTTTCTCTCAACTGCTTTCCACTAATCTCTAGCAGCCGATTCCAGACGAAATACGGCGAGTGTGACTTTCTGCTCATCTGAATATTGGAGAGCATTAAAGATATTCTGCAGTTTCTCAATCCATTCCTCTACCTTTAGGTCATCTGGCTCTCCTAAGAAAGCCGGTGGGTCGAACCGTAGGAATCACTCTAATGTGCGATCGTTCGCCTCTCGAGTGGGTTCGAGAACACGCTGTTGAGGCTCTGCTTGTTGCCTCATGAAAACCAATATTTGTTGTAGGGCTTGTTACTTTCCCTGGGTACGTCATCATTCCTTTGGGGAACTCGGCGAGGTCTCCCGCATCCACAATGTTCAGCCATTCTGTATCTTGAAGTGTTAGTTGCAATCCATGAGTAAATGATTCCAATAAATATTCGCGAAAAACAAGTTATATCATAGGAAAAGTAACAACAATACGCAAGACACCGAATAAGTAGAAAAGGCATATCCATTAATGTGAAAATTTGAATACACCCAAGAAGTTCATACAACAGTAATACAGAATCAAAGATACATCTGAAATCAGGATACAACTGAATCAAAATACAATAGAAAGCAAAATACAACGAGATGGAAATATGCGTCTACAATAACACGAGTACAATCTAACAAATAAGCTAACTACTCGGTGAGGTCGCGATCATCATCACTAGCGGCTACATCAACAATCGGAACCTGATCGGGCTGAGGTGGCACCTCGACATCAGGCCAATAGACAAGATCCAGCCACTACTCAAGTCCCTGAGTGTCATCAAGTGGGGCAGCCTCAAGCGCCTCAGGCTCCCCGACCTCAACTTGATCCTCCTCGGGGTCCTCCTCGGGATCCTCCTCAGGATCCTCCTCGGGATCCTTCTCAGGATCCTCCTCGGGATCCTCTTCGTTATCTGCCTCGGGGTTGAGTACGGGCTCTGCCTCAAGCGGTGGCAATGGCGGCGCATTAGCTGCTAAAGCAGCCTCCAAGGCAGCATCTCGCTGGGCTAGGGGCTGTGTAAGATCCTCAATCACGGTCATTTGTTTAATGAGGGTCTCCTCCAAGCGGTCAATAGTGTCCCGAGACATGTGGGCGTCCATCTCCCACTTTTGGCGGCCATCACTCGCTCGCTTCATCTTTTCTCGCATATTATCCAGACGCTCCTGGATAATCTGAATCTGGTCCTCCCGCGCACGAATGGTGTTGTCGCGGTCTTTGGCAATGACGGTCAATTCGTTCTTCTCTTCCTGGCTCCTCGCCAGGAGATGTGTCAGTTCCCGGTTGCGGTGGCGCTCCTCTAACAACTCTGAGGTAGCCCGAAGACACTCCCGGTGCCAATGGATTTTAAGTGCTCGAAAGTAGTCCCGCTCGGCGCGGGCCTCGAAAACGTCCCACCAGGTATGGGGTGTAAGTCCAAGCGGCTACGATAATCTAGAGGGGGGGTTGAATAGATTATCTCCATTTTTTCGATTTTACCCTCGTTTTCGAACCGAATGCTCAAAGACAATAATAAAGGTGCGGAATGTAAACAACACACGACGATTTATAGAGGTTCAACCCATCTAGGGCCTAATCCTCTACCACCCTAGTATATCCGGGATGGATTTCAAAAAGAAAAAAGATTTTATTAATTACCAAAATTAATACAAATTCAACTTACAACGATACCTTGAAGAGCACCACACTCTTCTTCAACACCACATTTGAGATTACCACAATCTCTTCTTGAAGATTACCACAGTCTCCAACGGCACCTTGTGAAGATTACCACAATCTTCAACCTTGAAGAATACCAAATTCTTCAACACCTCGACAAGAAGATTACCACAATCTTCTCACACCTAACACCTAGATCAACCAAGTGTGTTCTTACCACAAGAACACTCACAAGGATATCTTGTGTTGAATGATGACCAAAAATCAAGATTACAACTCAATAATGAATAATACAATTTGAGTGCAAGTGTAATCAAGAAATGAAAGCATAAACCTCAAGATGTGAAAGTGATAAGCTAGGCAAATTACAACAAGAATAATAACTATGAAGAACAAATATTTGTTTGAAGTGTATCTTGTTGTGTTGTATCTCAATTGTTGTCTTGGTTGCTCCAAAACTTCCTCTATTTATAGGAGATGATTGATCAAGCATAGGCTCCTCTTGGGGATTGAAAATCTACAGAAAAATACAATTAAAATCGGAATATAGTCATTAGAAATCAATCCCACATTTTAAGGAAAGTTTGTCTGCTGTCAAACGGTCAGAATTTTGCTGTCAAAAGATAGGGTGACCGGTCACACATAAATAGACGTTTGAAAAATACACAGCAAAATAACACAGGGCGACCGGTCGACGTACACCTCGATCGGTCGACCTACTCCACAACCGGTCCCCTCATGGGTTTTTAAGGGAATTCAAGTTCTGTTTCAAAGATACGCCTGTGCTCGGCCGATAGGGGTCGATCGGTCGATGTCACTGGCCGACACCCTGGTCTCGACCGACCGACCTATTTCAAGTCCGTCTCAATTTTCTGCCCAAAATTCATCTTCGTGCACGGTTTGCCCTCTACGGCGACCGGTTGACCTCGAGATAGAAATGTTGTCCAATTTTTGTCGAAAATAAAACTAAATAAATACTTCGAAAATTTAGTAAAAACATTTTAAACCAATCAGGAGTATTTAGAAAATATTTAGGAACCTTGTTTTGAAGTAAAAACTTATAAACATAAAATCATTAAAAGTGTTGTCCAATTTTATCTGAAATAAAACTTGAAGAAATATTCCGGAAAATATTAAAACCATTTTAAATCATTTAGGAGTATTTGGACAACAATTAAAAACATTGTTTTGGTGTAAAAATAAAATCATCAAAATTAAGATAAAAATATGTATCAAACAATCTCCCCCTTTTTGATGATTACAAACCAAAACAATTTTTAGAAAAATATTAGGAGGACAATTTTAAAAACGATTTTCCGGTAAAAACATCTAACCATTTGGAAGCAACCAAAATTTCCAAAATACATAAGCAACCAAGTGAGGGAGTAAATATATTCAATAATAAGCACAAGCTCCCCCTATCAACAAGCACATCAAGAATAATGTAAAGGCAATCAACCATAACCTAAAAGCTTACCTTTTACATATTGTTCAAGAGCTTATAAGCTCCCCCTGTCAACGAAACATCATTATATAAGTCCATCAAGCAAAAATTGGACTAAAAATAATTCACAACTTATGGCTTTTAAGAGCCATAGCTTATAGCTTTTATAATAAGCTTTTATTAGATTCTTTGAGCTAATGAGCCAATTTCCTGTTTCTCCCCCTTTGGAATCATCAAAAAGAATGTTAGGATGATAAAAACATAGACCTCATTCAATATGCATTATGTCTTAATCAAGCTCGAAATGAGATAAAATACTCGGCGGTAAACGATTAAAAAAATCCGCGAGTTATCCTTGAGACGGAATTAAACACATCTCAATTTTTAGAAACGCTATCCCTTAGAAAAATATATTGAATCTTAAATGATTATAATGAACCATATTTTTTTAAAAAATTATTATCACCGGACTTGTTATCCCGAAAAATATAAATGTTTTAAAACTTTGGATAAACAAGCTATAAGAAGAAGTGTCTTCCAAATATTTGAAAATTTCCTTTAGCGGCACTTTAATGAGATTCGTTGGGATAATTTTTGAAGCCGAGCATATTGACGTAAGGCATATGGAATGTCGAGTCTAAGGAGTAATAAATGAATAAACATAACTCGAATTCGTTTGTCAATCATGCCTACCTCAACCTTTGTCAATTTTCACATTTGTGGCCATATAGGTTGAAATGGTTCTTTCTTCTTCAATGCCTCACTTCTTCTTTTGAGTGTGGAATATAATCACCTTCTTGGCATTGTTGAACTTGAATTCCAATGATCAAATTTGAGCTTCCCTCATCATGATCATCTTAGGTTCACCTTGCATTGACTTGGAAAAAAATCTTGCACAAATATTCATTAGTAGCACCAAAAATATTATCAACATAAATTTGCACAAGTAAACAACCTTGCCCTTTTTCAAAACAAGAAGTGTAGTATCAACTTTACCTTTTGTAAAATTATTTTGCAAAAATAGCTAAGTCTATCAAACCATATACGGGGTACTTGTATCAACCGTACAAGGCCTTTTTATAAAAATCATTTGGCCTAAAAATTTTAAACTCCGATAGACTTCTATTTGAATAAAACCATTTAGAAAATTGGATTTAACATCCATTTGGTAAAGCTTGAAATTTTCTCAAAACAAGAATGGGCAAGTGCCAATAACTCCTAAATATGCTATGAGTGCAAATATTACATCAAAATCATTACCTTCTTCTTGACAATATCATTGAGCTACTAACCTTGTCTTGTTCATCAAACTTGTTACGAAATATCACAAATTTCTGCAAAATCTTAACAAGATATTTTTCACACGAGCATAGTAATATCGAATAATAGATACACTATTTTAAGCACCACATACTATGCATCATCAAGAGTCTAATCATTCAAGTTCAAATAAGCTTAAGAAAGCTACATAAGGTCTCTTTTGAAATTAGACAATAAGAGAGCACATAGTTGAGACATCATTTACAAGAATCATATGAACAAGAGGTTTGACATAAGTATCCAAGAATAGTGGCATTTATATGTGCAATAAAATGCATAACTTTGTAGATCAATTGTTTTATCAAAACAAAATATAATCCTTTACAAATCTTGGATAAAACAAGCTATGTCAAATAATGCCTTTTCAAAAATCAAAACATCCTCTTAATGGCACTTGTATAAGCACATAGGCATATGACAAAAATATATCGAGTCTATAAGATAAATACCAATGATGAGCGTACCTCGACAGTTAAAACATCTCTTGAAGAGAATGACGAAATATATATCCTACATATATCTTAAACAACTCTAGCACAAAGCAACATGATACAAGTGTAGGATAAAAACAATGTATGTCATAAGTATGCTTGTGCATAGGAGATTATAAAACACAATAGATAAAGCAAATGCTCAAGAGGAGATTATAAAACACAATAGATAAAGCAAAAGTTTGGCTTTGATACCACTTGTAAGTCCAAGCGGCTACGATAATCTAGAGGGGGGGTGAATAGATTATCTCCATCTTTTCGATTTTACCCTCTTTTTCGAACCGAATGCTCAAAGACAATAATAAAGGTGCGGAATGTAAACAACACACGACGATTTATAGAGCTTCAACCCACCTAGGGCCTAATCCTCTACCACCCTAGTATATCCGGGATGGATTTCAAAAAGAAAAAAGATTTTATTAATTACCAAAATTAATACAAATTCAACTTACAACGACACCTTGAAGAGCACCACACTCTTCTTCAACACCACCTTTGAGATTACCACAATCTCTTCTTGAAGATTACCACAATCTCCAACGGCACCTTGTGAAGATTACCACAATCTTCAACCTTGAAGAATACCAAATTCTTCAACACCTCCACAAGAAAATTACCACAATCTTCTTACACCTAACACCTAGATCACCCAAGTGTGTTCTTACCACAAGAACACTCACAAGGATATCTTGTGTTGAATGATGACCAAAAATCAAGATTACAACTCAATAATGAATAATACAATTTGAGTGCAAGTGTAATCAAGAAATGAAAGCCTAGACCTCAAGATGTGAAAGTGATAAGCTAGGCAAATTACAACAAGAATAATAACTATGAAGAACAAATATTTGCTTGAAGTGTATCTTGTTGTGTTGTATCTCAATTGTTGTCTTGGTTGCTCCAAAACTTCCTCTATTTATAGGAGATGATTGATCAAGCATAGGCTCCTCTTGGGGATTGAAAATCTACAGAAAAATACAATTAAAATCAAGAATATAGCTATTAGAAATCAATCCCACATTTTAAGGAAAGTTTGTCTGCTGTCAAACGGTCAGAATTTTGCTGTCAAAAGATAGGGCAACCGGTCGCACAGAAATAGACGTTTGAAAAATACACAGCAAAATAACACAGGGCGACCGGTCGACGTACACCTCGACCGGTCGACCTCCTCCACAACCGGTCCCCCTCATGGATTTTTAAGGGAATTCAAGTTCTGTTTCAAAGATACGCCTGTGCAGTGGCCGGGACAGGGGCCGGTCGGGGGTCGGCCGGTCAACGTCACCGGTTGACACCCTGGTCGACCGGTCGACCTGGTCTATTTCAAGTCCGTCTCATTTTTCTGTTCCAAAATTCATCTTCAGGTACGGGTGGCCCTCTACGGCGACCAGTTGACCTCGAGACAGAAATGTTGTCCAATTTTTTTCGAAAATAAAACACAATAAATACTCCGAAAATTTAGTAAAAACATTTTAAACCAATCAGGAGTATTTAGACAACATTTAGGAACCTTGTTTTGAAGTAAAAACTTATAAACATAAAATCATTAAAAGTGTTGTCCAATTTTATCTAAAATAAAACTTGAAGAAATACTCCAGAAAATATTAAAACCATTTTAAATCATTTAGGAGTATTTGGACAACAATTAAAAACATTGTTTTGGTGTAAAAATAAAATCATCAAAATTAAGATAAAAACATGTATCAAATAGGGGGTGCCGGCTCCATCCTTGTCAAACAAAACTAAGGCGGATTAGACAAAGGTAAAGGAAAGATAAGGAGGAAATAAGGAAAGAATGAATAAAGAAAGTCAGTCAAGAGTCAACTAAGTCAAGACAAGTATGACTATGGAATCTGCAAATATAAATTCTAACTTAGTCTAAACATCAATAATACGGTTCTACACCGTTTTGAAATTGATTTCACACTTAATTAGTCAAGTCGCGGTACTACCCAACACAGACCGAGGTTCTATCCTGGGTCAGCTCGGTGTAAGTTTCCATCTTACTAGCCGAGCTCTGATACCACTTAAACTGTCACGCCCCGACGGGACGCAACGACGATCAACCACTTAAACAGAAATAAACCCAACAGTTGATTGGCATTTATTTTGCATGTATTTTGGGCTTAATTTTGGCTAGAATGTGTTGATATGCATGCATTACATAGGGCTTTATTCCTATTTTGTGGAAAAGGATTACGCTTTGCTCGTTTTGTAGGAATTTATTGATAATTGTAGCATTTTGGCAATAATTCGGGGCATTTCGATGAAGAATCGCCAATGGTTGATATAATGTTCGAAGTTTGGAGTTGAATCGGGAAGAAGTCAGACGAACCGGGCAAGAAACGATAGAAAACGAGTTGATATCAAGTATAGCAGGTACGTATGGGCAGGGCGTGCGCCCCTAGCACGGCCCGTGCACCTACTCAAGATTAAGTCTCAAAGTTCGACTACCAGCACGGGCTGGTCGTGCTATATAGCACGGCCCATGCTCCTTTCAGTGGTTTGGACAATTCCTGCGGCACCCAGCACGGGCTGGGCGTGCCCTAGCGCACGGCCCATGCGCCTCTGCGGGAAAATAGAGTCTGACTAGTTTTGAACTAGGTTTCGACCCAAACGAAGTAAAAATAGAAACGGGGCAGCCACAAACAAGGATACGCTGATTTTTGCCCTAGAAAGCAGAAAAAAGAGCAATCTTCCATCGGAGATTCGGAGAGATCGATCAAGACCGCAACCACACCTTTGAGGATTGAAGATAGATCGAGAGATCGTCATCATCCCCGAGTTCACTCACTCCATAGTATTTTTATCATTCAATTAATAGACATGAACATGGATAATTTGTCTATGAATTATTTGTTTTCTATGTCTAGCTAAACTTCTTGTGATTCCCGGGTTTGGGAGTAGGTTAATGGATACTTTGATTTGATGATTAATGACAATTGAAGTTAATGTTTTCCAACCCTATTCAAGTACTTTGCTTTAATTCTTGTTTTATCAAAATGCGTTTGGTTTAACTTGTTTGATGTATTGATTCATAATTCTAACCGATGAGTTTCAATACTAGATCTATGAGTACTTGACATGAATATCTTGCATGATTGAGAAGTCTGTGAATATTCGTGAGGCTTTTGAACTTTTGAGAGTTGGATATCTCATGTTGAGTGGAGATGCTAGCATAGATATTCCAATCAACGCTTTTACATGCATCTCGAGAAAGAGGGTAAATTACTTTTGTGATCGGTCTATAGGGAAGAATACGTTTAACTTTGGTTTAATTAATCTGATAATAAAAGGGGATATTAACTGAAACCATAACCCAGGAATCCATTCATTCATACTTGATCTTTTAATCCACTCTTTGCTTTGTTTCTTTTAGGATAAATTTCTGCTTTAGTGTTAATAAAACCAATCCATCTCAAATTCGGTAGTCTAGATAAAAATAAGGCTATTATAATCCAGTAATTAGTACATTAATTTATTAGTCCCTGTGGATTCGACCTTGCTAACCGTATTCTATAAACTGCACCGTACACTTGCAGTTGAAGATCATCTTACTGAACAAAAAGGGGCTGAGAAGCTTAAATCTTCCTTTAACCCTGATATTTCTAAACTTAATGTCCCCCTTCCTATTCCCCAACATTTTCAAAATAGAAAGTTAGATGCGCAATTTGCTAAGTTTTTTCATATATTTAAGAAACTGCATATTAACATTCTTTTTGCAGACACATTGGAGCAGATGCCCAATTACGCTAAAATTCTGAAGGATGTTATGTCAAAGAAGAGAAATATGACTGGTTTCGAGACAGTCAATTTGACAGAAGAATGCAGTGCAATAATCCAGAGGAAACTACCACAGAAATTAAAAGATCCGGGGAGTTTCACTATCCCTTGTGCTATTGGTGATGTTTTCTTTAAGAAAGAACTTTGTGATTTAGGAGCGAGTATTAACTTGATGCCCTTGTCCATTTTCAGGCAACTTGGATTAGGAGAGGTTAAGCCATCTACGGTCACCTTACAACTCGCGGACCGATCACTCACGTATCCGAAGAGAATCATCGAGGGTGTGCTTGTCAAAGTAGATAAATTCATATTCCCCGTGGATTTTTTGGTGCTAGATATGGAAGAGGACAAAGACGTACCTTTGATACTTGGGCATCCATTCTTAGCTACTGGGAAGGCCTTAATAGATGTGCAAAAGGGAAAGCTCACATTACGGGTTAATGATGAGCATGTTTTATTTACTATCTATAAGGGACTTCAATTTCATGATGGTGTTGAAAGTTGTAATTTCATTGACGTAGTTGACTCTTGCATTGATGAGTATGCAGATCATACATTGTTTAGGGATGTTTTAGAGTTTGGTTTGACACATTCGTGTTCAACATCAAACATGATGATTGATTATGATAACCAAGACTTGTATGGTTGCGTTTGTGCTTTAGATAACATGCAGGAGATACCGTGAAGTGCAAGAGGCACGCACACGCAGAAAAATTTGCAGTAGTCCGTTCTACAGGGGCGCATGACCCGTGCTACAGAGCACGCCCAGGTCGTGCGCATAGTCAAAGAAAAAGGTGGAAAACCTGAAGAGAGCACGACCCATGCGTCTGAGCACGGGCAGCCCGTGCCTAAGGTCGAGAGAAAAGATGAGATACCTGAAGAGAGCACGGCCCGTGCCCCTGAGCACGTGTAGCCCGTGCGTCCATCCGAGGAGGCCACTTCGAACCCATAACTCAAACCCTTGCCCGAGCATCTCAATTATGCATTCCTTGGAGCGAATAACACGAGTCCGGTAATCGTATCATCTCTTTTAACTTCAGTTCAACTAGATAAATTGCTTAGGGTGTTAAGAAAACATAAGTCGGCGATAGGTTGGTCAATCTCTGATTTAAAAGGCATCAGTCCATCGATTGTAATGCATAAAATTAGAATGGAAGATGTCTATAAACTTTCTGTGCAAAATCAAAGAAGATTAAACCCTATAATGCAAGAAGTCGTTAGAAAAGAGGTTTTAAAATGGTTAGATGTTGGAATTATATATGTAATTTCTGATAGTTCTTGGGTAAGTCCGGTGCAAGTGGTACCGAAGAAAGGGGGATGACTGTTGTTAGAAACAAAAGTGATGAGCTTATTGCAACTAGAGTAGTAACTGGGTGGCATATTTGCATAGATTATAGGAAGTTAAATGATGCTACTCGCAAAGATCACTTTCCCCTTCCCTTTATTGATATGATGCTAGATCGCTTGGCGGGATACGATTACTATTGTTTTCTCGATGGTTATTCCAGGTATAACCAGATCATGATTGCCCCGGGAAGACCAAGAGGAGACGACATTTACATGCCCCTATGGTACATTTGCATTTCGCAGAATGCCATTCGGCCTATGTAGTGCACCCGCAACGTTTCAGCGATGCATGATGGCTATCTTCCATGACTTCATTGAGAAAATAATGGAGGTTTTTATGGATGATTTTTCTGTGTTTGGAGACTCATTTGATCATTGCTTGGATAATCTTGCTCTGGTTTTGCAGAGATGCGAGGAGACTAACCTTGTTTTAAATTGGGAAAAGTGCCATTTCATGGTACGTGATGGTATTGTATTAGGCCACCGAGTCTCTTCTGCAGGTTTAGAAGTTGATAGAGCGAAGATCGTTGCAATTGAGAAACTCCCACCTACAACAAACGAGAAGGCCATTCGAAGCTTTTTGGGGCACGCCGGATTCTACAGAAGGTTTATTCGTGACTTTTCAAAAATCACTAAACCTTTAAGTCATTTGCTAGAAAAAGATACTCCATTCAATTTTTCCGATGATTGTTCGCAGGCTTTTGAGATTCTGAAGAAGGCTTTGGTGACAACACCAATTCTTGTAGTTCCGGACTGGAGTCAGCCCTTCGAGCTGATGTGCGATGCCAGTGACTTTGCAGTTGGGGCGGTTTTTGGCTAGAAAAGAGACAAGTTGTTCAGAGCCATCTATTATGCAAGCAGAACATTAGACAACGCCCAATAAAACTACACCACCACTGAGAAGGAAATGCTGGCAATTGTGTTTGCATTCGATAAGTTCCGATCTTACTTGATTGGAACTAAGACAATAGTCCACACTGACCACGCGGCGATCAAATATCTATTCGACAAGAAGGATGCCAAACCGAGACTGATTTGGTGGATGCCTTTGTTGCAGGAGTTCAATGTGGAAATTCGGGATAGAAAGGGTTGCGAGAATGTAGTAGTCGATCACTTGTCCAGGCTGGAATATAAGAAAGAGGAGAAAGAAAGCACGGAGGCAATTAAGGAGGAATTCCCCGATGAGCAACTACTAATGTTATAGGCTAAATTCCCATGGTATGCGGATTTTGTTAATTATTTGGTTGCAGGGGTCTTGCCTCCAGATTTATCGTCCCATCAAAAGAAGAAATTCCTCCACGATGTCAAGTTCTACATGTGGGACGACCCCTTGCTCTTTAAGAGGTGCGCAGACACTATCATTCGATGATGAGTGCCTCAAGAAGAGTGGGAGGGAGTTCTACAATAGTGCCATTCTTCACCTTTCGCAAGCAAATGGGCAAGCAAGGGTAACCAATCGCGAGATTAAGCAGATCTTGGAGAAAACAGTAAATATAAATCGCAAGGATTGGGCGATGAAGTTAGATGATCCGTTGTGGGCATATTGGACTGCGTACAAAACACCATTGGGCACATCACCATATCAGTTAGTATTCGGGAAATCATGTCACTTGCCCATAGAATTGGAGTATAAGGCGTTTTGGGCTGTGAAGAAGTTAAATTTTGACTTCCAAGCAGCGGGTGAGAAGAGGCTCTTGCACTTAAATGAGATGGAGGAGTTCCGGGATGAAGCTTAGGAAAATTCCCAGATCTACAAGGAGCGAACCAAAAGATGGCACGATCGAATGATAAAGAATAGAGAGATTTTATCGGGTGAACAATTCCTTTTGCTTAACTCGCGTCTTAAACTCTTTTCGGGAAAACTTAAGTCTAGATGGTCGGGGCCGTTTGTGATAAAGAAGGTGTTAAATCCTCCGGGAATAGTGAAGTTGTTGAGCCGAGATGGGGAGATGTTCATGTTAAATGGTCAGAGGATCAAGCATTACCTTAATAGAGATCAAAAGGAAGAGGTGACATGCCTCACTTTGCTAGAGCCGTGATCGAGTAAACAGGCGTCAAGCTATAGACGTTAAATTTAGTGCTTGTTGGGAGGCAACCCAACGGTTTGCTGTTTTATTTTTTCCCATGTTTTCTTGGTTTGTTTTCCTTTTTTTTCTAAGTTAGGATTTATTTGCTTTTATAGGTTAGGATTTTCTTGTTTTCCTTTAAAAAAAAAAGTGAAAATCGAAGCTGAGGTGCGATACCAGCCGCGGGCGGGCGTGCGCCATGCGCACGGCCCGTGCGAGCACCAGCACCAGTTATTGATAGTTTGGCACACCGCACGGGCAGAACCACCAAAATCAAAGCCCTCTCAAATGTTTTCACAAATTTCACCTAGATTATCACCATAAATCATGTTAGGAATTTTATTGTTTAGATTTTGATGAATGCCATGTAAAACTTAGAATAGAAAGTTGGCACCCCAATTCTTGTCTTTGTAAAATGTATTGTAACAATTAGAGTGGCCAAGGCGAGTTAAGTCGGCCTACGCCATAACATGCAAGAAGAAAATTTGAAGACCGGAAGGAAGACCTTCTTTGTGAAACAAATGAATATGGCAAAGAAGAGTAGACGGGAACTCTATCTTGAAGAAGCGGTGAGATGCAAACAGAGTGGAGCATCGGTCAAGTCAACTCAAGAAAAGCCAAGTCTCAAGTTGAAGTGACGGAAGAGTCATCCACGATTGGAAGTCGACTCTAAGTCACCTGGGGAAAGCAAGGAAAAACAATCAAGTCGAGATAATCAGTAAAAGAACCGTTGCCGTAAATCAAGAGATTTACTTAAACAAGTAATATCTCCATACCACCTTTCTTGGAGTGCTCGATCCGGAAGCGTGCAAAAGGAATGAACCAATGGGAAGCACTACACCGTGTCGAACTCGAAAAAGGTGAAAGAACAATTCATACGAGGAAATGGCAATTCCAAGAAGCGCAACAAGACAAGCCAACGATCGCAAGTGACTTTCAAAAATAAGCCTATCTCTTCAACTGGCAAATTTTTGAAAGTTCACTATAAAAGGCCGAGGAGTTTGTTTGAGAAAAGGGGGATACATGTATGAAACACATGTGAGATATACAAGCACATCGAAAAACCGAAACATTCTCAATCCTCAAGCTGCATTACGAAGTACATCAATCCAACACTCACCTGTGAAGGAAAGAGAACTTCAATTAGTTGAAGAGGAAACTATTGATTACAAGGGGTCTACATTCCGGGAAGGATTGTAGGAAGGTTCAAGGTTGAGCCAAGTCTTAAGCTTTTGGAGGGCTTCGTGATCAAATCCAAAGAGCTTGAGCAAGTGAGTCAGTAGTAGCAAAGCGCAACCGCCCTGTGAAGAAGATGAGTCGTCGAGAAGCCACCGAGTGATCAAGGCGTCTCAGGATCGAGTCCTTAAGGATCAAGTCGGCCGTTGTGATCAAGACTTGTATCCGGACTTTACCACTTTGTAAACCGATCATTACTTAGTGGATTCCTCCAAGAGTTGGAGAAGAGAGGAGTAGAAGAATTACCCCATCTTCGAACCTCTATAAAAATTTCATTGTGTCATTTACATTTCAAAGACTTTAATTCTTGCAATTTTAATCGCTTATATTTGATAAATTTGCTATCCACTTGATAAATTATAAGTACTAAACCAAGCACTAAACTCTTACTTAATCAAACTTAAGGGTGTTAAGTCTTCCAATAAAAATAAAACCACAGTTGAGTTAAAATATAGCCAACAAATGAGTTACTCCATCAACAAAATCAATTGAGTCATTTGAGAGATTAACTCTAATGAGTGACTAATTCGACATCCATCAAGGACACAATTGTGTAGAATCAACTCGTAGATTTAAAAGGACTAAATCGAAAATTTGGTAAGGTTTATTCAACCCCCTTCTAAACCTTACTCTTACACCCCCTGGGACCTACAAGTGGTATCGGAGCGGTTGGTTCATTGAACCCTCCGCACCGTTCTTGAACTAGATCTCCAAACTTTTCAAAGTCCGCTTTAGTACTTAAACCTTCAAATTTTTTTTTAAAAAAGTTATTATCATGGAAGCAAATTTGACACGCATCCCTATGTTCACTATCGAAGAATTTGATGATTGGAAAATTCGTATGCGAGCTCATCTATCAAAGATTACATGATGAGATGTGGATAGTGATAGAAGATGGGCCTCTCAAAATCTTAAAGGTGAACACAAATTTGTCACGAAGAGTTGCGGTTTGAAGGAGAAGAAGATGTTGCTCTAGACCGATCATGGTTGAAAAACCAAGAACCGAGTGGACAAATGATGACAAAAAAGATATAACCTGGACAATGTAGCCAAGGACATCTTCTACAAAACCTTGGACAAAGCCATGTTCAACAAAGTCAAATCATGCAAAACGGCTAAAGAAATGCAGGACAAGTGACATTGATTTGTGAAGGCTCGAAGCAAATCAAAGAAAACAAACTATCGGTGGTCATTGTCTGAAAATTTGAGAACTTCAAAATGATCTCGGGGAGAGAACCTGGATCAACTAGACGCTCGGTTCACGAAATCACAAATGAGTTATGCACTTGGAAAGGAATATACACGAAAGAAATGTGTATGAAGATCCTAAAAGTCTTCCAATGAATGGGAAATGAAGGTCATGGCACGAGACATTCCATGGACCTATCAAGGACATCCAACCATGAGTTATTCTCGGACCTCAAAGCCTACGAGTTTGAGCTCGAGAAGAAAAGACCAGGAAGAGACAATTTGTACCCAAAACAATTTGCTCTAATTGTTAAAGATGGGAAGAGAGGCGAGGTCAAAGAAGTCATTGACCCGAAAAAATAGCCACGATGGTTAAAAGATTTAACAAGTTCTTTAATAAGAACTACAAGAGAGGAAAGGGTGAATCTTCCAAAAGACACTCGGCTCCCTCCAAATCAAGGGATGATAGGCCAACCAAGAGAACATATCATCAAAAAGTTGAGTATCAAAGGGCCGACAATCCAAGAATGGAAAGAGTGATCAAAAGGTTGAGTATCTATGTTGGAATCAGACAACCAGTCACTATGCCATTGATGTCCATATCCTCGTAGTCAACAAGTACGGGATGAAGAAGAAAGGAAGATCTTCGAGAGAAAGAAGACAAGAAAAGAAAAAAGGCAATGATGGTCTGAGATCTTAAAAAAGACCAAGTCAAGAGAGACATTGATTGAGAGCAAGCGAAGGCGACTACTCAAGTGACTCTCAAGAAGAAGCCATGATCCGCTTGATGGCCAAAGAACAAGATCAAGAAGATGAGGTACAATCTAACTCAACAAACTCGGACACTAGTGATAGTGATCATGACACACACACTTCATCACCTACCGATCTTTATGATTCATTAGGCAAAATGATGAAAGATTTTGAACACATTAAATCCTCACACACACTATTGAATGAGGAAAACAACTGCTCAAAAGTCAAAACTCAAAGCCGACTAAGGAGCCGAGTACTCTAAGTCAAATAGTCATTGAAAATGAAAGTTTAAAGGTGAAAATGCTAAATTAGTAGCGAGAAATTGCTTTTATAGAAAAGAGGAGAATGACCTCAAGAATGTTATTGCCTCATTCACTAAGGCATCTAAATCATTGGATGATCTTATTATGAGTCAAAGAGAGTGTGGAGACAAGACAAAGGCTTAGGATTTAATTCCTCTCGTGCCATGTCAAACCTCAAGAGTAATTTTGGAAAAAGGATCTTCAAGTCATGAAGAGTCCGAAAAATCCAAAACTCTAAATGTTGCACACACATTCACTCCAAAGCACAATAACAAGCAAACTGGACTTGGTTACAAAGGAAAAGGAAAACAACTTGATTGAGTGTCTTTGAAAGGACAGTGAGAAGAGATTCAAAGTCCTCAAAGAACTCCTAACGAAAAAATACTCTGTAAAAAGGAAGCGAGCTACCAAAAATCCCAGAAAACCCATAAAAGAAATACATATGATGGGAATGGTAGAAAATATCCAAGCTAAGCTGATTGGAATAATGTGAACTATCGGCCACGGACTTATGGAATATAAGCCCAAATGGCAAAGGCCTAGAACTCAAAGAAAGGCCATTCCAAAAGCATAAGAGCTTTCATCAACACACATATGCACCTAGGCACTACACTCAAAAACACCACAATTATCCAAGGAAGGCAATTGCTAAAACATATATGTAGGCATACGGACAAAAGAGACAATTTGTATGAACCTAGAATCCCCAAGCAATTTGCGAATTAATTATGATTATGGCATCGATAGATGGCAACCCCTTAGAGTCAAATCATTTGGCTATAAGTTGGTTGGATCATCTTACAATTCTAACCCCTCGGGACCCGGACAAGTATGGGTACCTAAAACTTAATTTCCTTGATTGCAAGTTCAAGGAACAACAGTGAGTGCCAAGGAACCTGGTACATGGATAGTGGTCATTCCGGACATATGACAGAAATAAGAGAAATCAAAAAATTCAAGGAAGTCAAAGGAGCAAAAGTCATATTTGGAGGAAATGAAGCTCCTGGTGAAATAAGAGGCATTGGATCCATCAAGAGGAATGGATTAGAAATCACAGATGTTGCATATGTTGAAGGACTCAACTTCAACTTACCGAGTATCGATCGGCTCGTGACAAGGGCTACAATGTTGGATTCAACATGGGAATATGCCAAATCAAAGATATTGAATCAAATGAAGTTGTCTTTGCAAGGATGTAGACAGAAAAATATGTATGTAGTGGATTGGTCAACCGCAACACCCAAGACCTATCTACTAGCAAAGAGCATAGACAATTTGAATCAAGTTGGATGTGGCACAAAAAGCCGAGAGTCACCAATTTCAAAAAATGAACAAGCTAGCAAGAAGTCAACTTGTAGAAGGACTTCCCGGACTCGATATACAAGAAGGAGAGTATATGTGATGCATGTCGAAAGGAAAGCAAATCAAGTCGTCATTCAAAGAAAAGACATGCCCATCCTCAAAGAATATTGTATCTACTTCATATGGATCTATTTGGCCCAAAGGGAACCAAACCGAATAAGTGGAAAGAAATACACCTTGGTGGTAGTAGATGACTACTCAAGATATACATGGACAATATTCATGTGCAAGAAGAAAGAAACTCTACAAAAACTACCACGGTGATGAAGAGGATTCAAAATGAGAAAAGTCAAACCATTATCAAAATAAGATCGGATAGAGGAACCGAGTTTGTCAATGGAATAATAACTCGATTGTATTGAGAATGGTATTGGTCATGAACTATCGGCAGAAAGGACTCCACAAAGTGAGAATGGAGTTGCGAAAGAAGGAACATAACCCAAAGAAGCGGCAAGGACCATGCTAGTCAAGCGGGGTTACCAAAAAGATTTTGGGCTGAAGCAATCAACACAACTTGCTACACCCAAAACAGGATGTATGATAAAACAGACGGTGACAAACACTCCCTATGAGATCTAGGACTGGAAGAAAACCAAGTGTTGCATATTTCAAAATATTTGGATGTAAATGCTTCATCCACAACAATGGCAAAGACAACCTAAAGGCCTTTGATGCTAAATCGATGAAGGTATCTTCTTAGGATACTCAAATTGAAAGCAAAGCCTCTGAGAATACTCAACAAAAGAACTATGGTTACGAAGAATCCATTCATGTAGTATTCGATGAGCCAAATGTAAATGGAGAAGACATTGTAGAGTCACCGATAAGTCAATCATCCAACCATACGAGAAAAGTCCTATCTTTGTCAAGTTTGGGCGAATTATCAATTCGAAAGAAGATGAGATAGTGAATCTCAAAAAGCAATGGAAAATTTGCGGTAAGTGATTATGAGAGAGTCGACCCACGGCAACAACACAGTACCGCAAGTCGATCAATCCAGGCTAACTTACTCCAACCTGATGTAAGATGGTGAGAGACCATCCACGAAACTTGTCATTGGAGATATAAGAGAAGGTGTCAAAACAAGATCCAAAACTCAACAAGAAGCTATGTTCACATGCTTCATCTCGCAAATAGAGCCAAAAGATGTGTCACAAGCATTGGATGACACACATTGGATTCAAGTTATGCAAGAAGAGTGAATCGAGTTTGAAAGAAATAAAGTGTGGGAATTAGTGCAAAGACCCATGCATCAAAATGTTATTGGCACCAAATGGGTATTCGAAATAAAATGAACGAGGAAGGTTACGTGATAAGAAACAAAGCAAGACTAGTAGCCAAAGGATATTGCCAAGAAGAAGGGATAGATTTTGATGAAACATTTGCCCCTGTAGCAAGATTGGAAGCTATAAGGATGTTTCTTGCCTATGCGACTCACAAGAATTTCATTGTATATCGATGGATGTAAAAAGTGCATTCCTAAATGGTTTATTGGAAGAAGAAGTGTATGTTGAACAACCTCCGAGATTTGAGCGAGAAGACTCTTGGAGATAAGGTATACAAACTCAAGAAAGCCCTGTATGGATTGAAGCAGGCACCGAGCATGGTATGATACCTTGTCACAATTCCTAATTGAAAATGGATTCACTAAAGGAAAAGTAGATAGAACACTTTTTAGAATTCAAGACAAAAGGAGTATCTTGCTTGTTCAAATATATGTGGATGACATCATTTTTGGATCCACTAACAAAGAGTCATGTGAAAAAATTTCAAACCTCATGCAAAGTAAATTTGAAATGAGCATGATGGGAGAGCTGACATTCTTCCTTGGACTCCAAGTGAAACAACCAAGGATGGAACCTTCATAAGTCGACAAAATACACGGAGATTTAATGAAAAAATTTGGAATGGAAGAGAAGTCTTACGTGAAAATACCAATGAACACATCGACAAAATGGACATGGATGCGGATGGCAAGCCTCAGATCAAACAAGATCTGAGCACTTATTGGATCATTGCTCTATCTCACAAAAAGCGGACGGACATCACCTTTCTTTGTAGGTGTATGTGCAAGATTTCAATCTGCTCCAAAAGAGAAGCCATATGACAAAGCAAAGAAAGAGAATATTGAGATACTTGAAAGGAAGCCAAGAAGTAGGCCTATGGTATCCAAAGGAAGGTGGATTCAAGCTAATTGGCTATTGATTCTCGACTATCTTTGGATGCGAGAGTTGATAGGAAGAGCACTTGAGGCACATGTCAAATGCTAGGAAACAGTGATTTCTGGTTTAGCAAGAAGCAAAACTCAATAGCCACCTCTGGTGAGGCGAGAATACATAGGCTAGGCTGGCGGTGTTGTGCCCAAGTCCTATGGATGAGACAAAGAATGAGAGACTATGAAATTGAGGAAAAAGAAATTCCAATCATGTGTGATAACACAAGTGCAATTGCAATTACTCAAAAAATCTGTGTTGCATTCAAGAACAAAGCACATTGATGTCGGATATCACTTCATAAGAGATCATGTTGAAAAGAAGGACATCATCCTGGAATATATCTCAACCGAGAAACAACTAGTGACATCTTCACAAAACCATTATGTGCTGAGTCAAGATTTGAAGAACTCAAACATGAGTTGGGGTTAATTGAGCCGAGTGACACTCAGACGAATCAAAGAAGAGAAATGGAACAGAAAGGGGTGAAAAAGAGTGAAATGAAATCGGCTCGATTAATCACCAGGTGTCGGAAAGACATTACACCGAAGTCACCGATGATAGAGTCACTAAGAGAATCTGTGAGAAGTAGAGTTAAATCGCTAAAGGATAAGCTTTGAATAACTTATGAGCAAAGTGACAAAAACGCTGTCGTTTTGACTAAGCGGGAATGTTTAAGAAATACGTCGAAAGATAATGATGATGTGTACGGACATAAAGCCGCACACCAAGCTTATGATTGGATATAAATCTTTCTTTGCATTAAATACGAGACATGAAATGCTAAATAGGCGTGCAAAATCTAAGCCGTTGATTTCGATCACATTTCAAAAACCACCCGCACGTCCTTTCATAAACCATATTTAAACCATTTTCGTCCGTTTTCTCTCTCACTTCTAAAAACTGTTCATTTCTTTCTCTCAAAAGCAAAGGCAAAATTCTCTCGAAACCCTATCTATCTTCAAATAAATTTCTCGAGTTTTCCTTGATACAATCCACGAAAATGGCACCAACTTATGACTTTACCAAGTTAGGAAAGCAAATCCACACCGGCTCTACGGTGGATTTCGATAGAATGATGAAACAAGGGTCCGACGACACCCTAGTGAAGAAAATCGCTGAAAAGTTAGAAACGTCCCTGGTCTGAAACCGTTTACGCTAGAATACCCGATGACATATGTGGAGGAAGTCGCACAATTCTACGTGAATGCTTTGAGATTCACGATGAAGGAATCAAGTCATCTGTACACGGAAGGCGGTGACTATCTCTGCGAAGGATTTGGTGACCACCGCTCACTACCATGCCAGAAGGAGCATCGAGATTAACGAAGGCGATGTAAACCTGGGGAAGCTTGGAAAGAAATAGCCAAGCCTCGACTTTTCTTTGATAAAATAGTGTATACATCAAACAAGAGATCACTGAAGGAGGATTACCACAAGTCATTGGACATAGTTGCCAAATGTATCGACATCAAGTTTGGCGCTTTGACCAATCATCAAAGGCAAAGCCGATTGTAATGGCTGCAATCATCGAAGAAAAGAAGATAAACTGGGCTGAGTTTGTCTACGCAGGACTCTGCCCGAACGTGGGGAACAAGTCCTTCAAAGAAGATGGTTCATTTGGAGGATCCTAGGATATGGCCTGTGATTGGCGGCTATTGGAGGTGAAAGGAGTCCTCTTAGACATGGGAAGGCATTCCATGTTAACAAGAGGATGTTCGAGCAAACCTCTCAGCGCACTGAAGAAGAGAGCTTACGCCAAGAGAGGCGACACCGGTGAGGGGAATCACACCCCGAAGATACAAATTGTTTCCTCTCTAGCCAAGAAGAAAGGCGCCCTGCGGTGCTAAGAAGACTCACGCCCTCGCAAAGAAAGAAAACCAAACATGCTCCCGCCCCTGCGCAGCGCAGTCACTGCCCCAAGATGGCCGTGTCTCCTACCCCTGCGCAGCCGGTCGAGAAGGACTCACAAATACCTTCTCCGATCGTCAAGAAGAGGAGAACGAGAAGCCACGACGGCCCGCTCCTCGAGAAAAGACACCAAAGACCCCCCAAACGCACAAGACTCGAAGACAACATCTCTCGAACCAGAAATTCCCCAGTACAAACCAGGAGACGAAGAAGAATCGTCAAGCGATCCGAATCGAGAAACCAACCGAGTCGATTACTCGGCTAGCACAAATACGGAGACTACGGGAGAAGTAGAGTCTCCGGATGTAGTTGATGAAACGACCAAGTCTGTGAAGGCGTCAAGAGAGCAACCCGAAGACACAATTGTAGCTCACACACCAAGCACAAGAAGAACTCGCGGAGCGGATAGTGATGTAATGATCCTATCTCCACCTTACCCGGACATCCAAAATCGTCTGCGTGAGTGGAGGAAATGGAAGTTGAGTAAGTCAAGGAACAGTTCCAACGGCCGAGTTCATAGAAGAAGAAGAGGAACTGCTAAATTTCCTTGGATTAACTATTGTGCTCAGGCTCCTGGATGAAGACAATCGCACGGACATCCTGCAGATCTACAAGGACAAGGAGAGAGAAAAGCAAGTCAAGAAGCCGAAGCACGTGAGAAGGCAAGCATCCGCCTATCTCCGGCACCACGAACACACACATCCTCTCCTTGATGTCATCTCCGGCGGTGACGAGAACCGGAGAATGCTTTGCCGCCGCGGAAGAGTTGCAAAATGCGGCAAGCATTGCCGAATCAAGAATCCTTCACGAGCAAAGATTGATGGAGGGGCGGAGAGTCCTCGAACACACTGAAATTGATCCAATGGGAGTGGTTCAAAGAAATCGCCAATGTTGTTCTTGCTACCACTTCCCCACTCACTCGGAAGAAGCAATAAGGAACTCGGCGATGAAACGGACAATGGGGACCCCTAGTCGAGCCAACCCCTATTGAAGGTGTGTTATCACCTACCCCAACGGCCGAACAATCAATCGAAACAATGAGCTTGGAGACGAGTGACCCCATTCAAGTCACTCGGTGGTGCGCCACCGAGGGGGAAACTCCTCCACCGCGGCAAGGTCGGAGGATCTTTGCATGACTCCACAACGAATCAAGGAGGCGAAGTAGAGAAAATATAAACACAAGAAGAACAAAAAGTTGCCATCAACGAAGCTCGAGGCGATTGAGACTGTCTTAGGCGAGGTGCCAACCGCTCGAAGGCTAATGACGTTGCGATGCGATCGAGGCACGAGATGGAACGCCCGGGAGTTAACACTGGCGATGAAAGTGCAATCCATGGGGTTGAGACTCCAATGGATGCCACCGCGAAAGACCCTAAGGCAGTGACACCGCGAAAGGGAGGACCAAGCCTCGGCCGCAAGAGAGGCTGCGGGAGGTAATGAAGGCCCACGGGAGGTTGAGACTTCCCGGGGTAAAGAAAAGCTAGTAGAGAACATCCCTCCTGCTATAATCGACCCATCCGAGAAGGAGATAAGCGCACTTCATGATTCCCGGATAATCCCGATGTATCCTTTCCGGGATCGAGAAGCGAAGAAGAAGAAGTGAGTCATCCCGATGCGAAATCCAAAAGACTCACGGGTGTTCCAAGCACGAGTAAGTCGATCCCAAGACTACTCGTCAAACCTTTAACTTTGATGATGAGCCACCAATGGAAATCTCATCATCGTCCGATGACGACGCTCTTGATAAGGCGCCGAGGACCGTCTACGCAATTGGAAAAATCACCGAGACCAACGGTTTTAAGACAATGAAGCTCAAAGAACCGAGACCAACAAAGCTGTTGAGACAGTGAGGCTCAAAGAACCGGGACTACTTCACAACAAAACCCAAATGAACCAAAGATCCACCGAGCAGACTCCTCAAGTGCAAATAGATCGATTCCCAAAAGAACTTCACGCGCACCGCTCATCATTGAAACAGATCCCGATTGGCGGTGATGAAACTTTTGTAGAATCTTTTCCGTTTTCCCTGGAGGTACCCGAACTCCATGAAGAGTCGAGAGAATGAACGCGCACGCTATCACGCATCAGCTCCGTTTTCTCTTGAATACCATTGTTCCAAATTGCTTATGACTTTGATGTTTGTATGGCCATCACCGCAATGAAGAATCACCAAGTACGAGAAGTGTTCAAGGCACTATTTGCTTGAGGTTGAACGGATGGAGAGGCATCGAGCCTCTTTGGATATCTTATCGACAACGGAGAGATGCCACCCTTACCACGGCCCGACTTGAGAGACATAACAGTCGAATCGGGGAATGGTGGCAACAAAGAAGAAACAATGCGCGTGGAACAAGTCGATTCTTCGGACACTGTTCAACAAGTCGCTGGTATGGAGAGCCGAAAATGCTGATGCAAAAACAAAGCCGAGAGAACATATTGAGCATATGCATGAAGCTCACCGCGAGATAAAGGCTGCTGCGTGAGCAAAATACAAATGATCTACAAATTGGAAGAACACATGACAAGAAAATTCAGCCTTCTCATGGCCGAGATGAAGCCGATTTCAGCAGAAATCCAATGCTACTCGATCCGAATTCCGTCTTGCTTACAATGCAGCAGACTTGAAGCGAACTTCGACTATCCGCAGCTCGACTTCATGCTTGCCAAAGATGTTCCCGGGGTTCCTCTATCCTTTGATGATGCCAAAAAGGGGGAAGAGGAATACCTTAAAGCAAAAAAATCGAAGGTCGAAAAGAAAGGAGCAAAGAAGGGAACAACGAGAAGGGAAAATCACCGAGGAAATTTTGAAACAAAAGAAAGGAAAATCTGTGAGGGGAAGGATCAAAAGATATGACCTTGATGATTGCACAAACCCCTCAACGGGGTCCTGTCACAAATGACATTGTAAGCGAAAACTCCCTCAGTGACTCGCCACTCCAACACTCTGTTTGTATCTATGGTGAAAAAGAAAAACAATTGAAGCGGGGATGAAGGAAGTGGAAGGAAGAATGGATGCCCGAGTCATGAACATCTTGAAAGAACACGGAGGCATTCCAAAGAGACGAGACACCTATGCCATCTCGGATGTCGGGACAGAGCCACGATCGAGTTGATGAATTTAAAACGCTCGAATCGAGGGATATTTTGCAAATATGTCCATGGCTCAAGCTTGGGACTTGTCTTGGGAAAAGGGTCTCACATTATGTGAAGAAGGCGACAGCGGCGGACTACCTGCGATCACTCTGCGGGTCACTCTGGTCACTCACTCGAAAGAAGAAGACCCCAAGATCTGATATCGCCCAAAGTAGAGGAAGAGGAAGAAGCGGCGATGGAGGAAGAAGCTTGGACCTAGGCCTCGCCCAAGAATATTGAATACGTAGATCCGGGAAAGAAAGGAGGGATCTCTTGGGGTGGAAACTTGACCAAGTGGCAAATTTGAAAGTGGCTAAAACTAACGCCGAGTATGCAAAAAGAATAGAAGAAGAAAACAAGAGACAAACTCGGCTATGGCGGGAGAGACAGAAAGAATAAGAAAAGATGAAGGCTGCCAGGAAGGCATATGAGAAGAAAAAAAGAAGGCGGTGACGACGAGAAAAAGAGAAGAAGAGAAGAAGATCTTGATCAAGATGAAAGAAGGAGACAATGAAGGAGATGAAGTGTTCTTTGTCCAACCCTTCATGTATTTTATTATGTAAATACATACAATGTAAGTCTTCTCGTAATAAAGCTATAAATTCTTTATTTTCAAAGTAGACAAATATGTGCTCTGATACACCTTGTAATTGTGTAAAAGAACAGAATGATATGATCAATAAACGATCTATTATGCGCATACATTCTATGTCAATACACTATCTGTATGTATCTCTTTGTTTGCATTTAAATGATTTAAGTTTTGGCATCATCAAAAAGGGGGAAATTGTTAGGAATTTTATTGTTTAGATTTTGATGAATGCCATGTAAAACTTAGAATAGAAAGTTGGCACCCCAATTAACTCTTGTCAAAATGTATTGTAACAATTAGAGCCAAGCCAAGCCGAGTTAAGTCGGCCTACGCCATAACATGCAAGAAGACAATTTGAAGACCGGAAGGAAGACCTTCTTTGTGAAACAATTGAATATGGCAAAAAGAAGAGTAGACGGGAACTCTATCGAAGAAGCGGTGAGATGCGGTGAGTGGAGCATCACAAGTCAACTCAAGAAAAGCCAAGTCTCAAGTTGAAGTGACAAGAGTCATCCAATGATTGGAAGTCGACTCTAAGTCACCTGGGAAAGCAAGGAAAAGCGATCAAGTCGAGATAATCAGTAAAAGAACCGTTGCCGAGAAATCAAGAGATTTACTTAAACAAGTAATATCTCCATACCACCTTTCTTGGAGTGCTCGATCCGGAAGCGTGCAAAAGGAATGAACCAATGGGAAGCACTACACCGTGTCGAACTACGAAAAGGTGAAAGAACAATTCATACGAGGAAATGGCAATTCCAAGAAGCGCGCAACAAGACAAGCCAACGATCGCAAGTGACTTTCAAAAATAAGCCTATCTCTTCAACGGGCAAATTTTTGAAAGTTCACTATAAAAAGGAGGAGTTTGTTTGAGAAAAAGGGGGATACATGTATGAAACACACGTGAGATATACAAGCACATCAGAAAAACCGAAACATTCTCAATCCTCAAGCCTACATTACGAAGTACATCAATCCAACACTCACCTGTGAAGGAAAGAGAACTTCAATTAGTTGAAGAGGAAACTATTGATTACAAGGGGTCTACATTCCAGGAAGGATTGTGGGAAGGTTCAAGGTTGAGCCAAGTCTTAAGCTTTTGGAGGGCTTCGTGATCAAATCCAAAGAGCTTGAGCAAGTGAGTCAGTAGCAAGGCAGCCCCTGTGAAGAAGGCCGAGTCGTCGAGAAGCCACCGAGTGATCAAGGCGTCTCCGGGATCGAGTCCTTAAGGATCAAGTCGGCCGTTGTGATCAAGACTTGTATCCGGACTGCTACCACTTTGTAAACCGATCATTACTTAGTGGATTCCTCCAAGAGTTGGAGAAGAGAGGAGTAGAAGAATTACCCCATCTTCGAACCTCTATAAAAATTTCATTGTGTCATTTACATTTCAAAGACTTTAATTCTTGCAATTTTAATTGCTTATATCTCACGATAAATTTGCTATCCACTTGATAAATTATAAGTACTAAACCAAGCACTAAACTCTTACTTAATCAAACTTAAGGGTGTTAAGTCTTCCGCTGAAAATAAAACCACAGTTGAGTTAAAATATAGCCAACAGCTGAGTTACTCCATCAACATCTCACCTGAGTTTGAGAGATTAACTCTCTTGAGTGACTAATTCGATCGTCCATCAAGGACACAAATGTAGAATCAACTCAGTAGATTTAAAAGGACTAAATCGAAAATTTGGTAAGGTTTATTCAACCCCCCTTCTAAACCTTACTCTTACACCCCTTGGGACCTACAAATCACTTCCCACACTACTCCCACAAGATTTACACTTTTAAAATTGCTTTGAAGTGAAGATGTGAGTAGAAGAGCACCTAATGTTTTCAACTTTCAACTCTTTTCAAATTTTCGGGATTTAAGATATGAATTGCACTTTTTGTTTCGAATTTCTTGAGGGTTATGGATTAGAGTTACTATATGGTGCATGTTTGATGATTTTACCATGAATTAGGATGTTTGTAGTTGTTTGTTTTATGAATTATACACGAGCTCGATTGTTTAGGGTGTTAGTAACTAGGATTCTCTGCAATTACATTGTTATTGGGGATTGGAAGCTTAATTGTGGATTAAATTGTCGAGATGAGACACTATGCCTTATGTGGATTGTTGTATGTAATTCATCGTTTTTTTTACTTGGCACGTACGGATTCTCACAATTGTTTTGCCAGGTACTCATTCGAACAAATGGCTAAACCACGGAACCGACCAAACTGAGGTAGACGAGGATGGGGGGCCACCGCCGCATGTGCGCCACCACACCCAGACAGCCCCGAGGCATACAGGCTCATTATGACAGAGAACGATAAACTGGATAGGTGGAACCGACTGATCACTCGTCCTTTCACGCCCACACGCTATGCCGACGATGATTGTACCCGAGCTCTCGGGATACATGAGGTGGTTTGGCACATGTTTCAACGAGTGGGATGGACTGCCTTCATGCAAGGGCGGTGGCCAACATTTAAGGCACTCGCACTCGAGTTCCTGAGCACTGTGGAGGTTACGGAGACGCTAGTAACAAATGAGCCTCAGAAAATCCGGTTTAGATTGGGCAACGAATGGAGGCACGTTACTATCGCCGAACTTAACCAGATTTTTGGGATACCGTCAGACGCCCCATTTCGGACCACTGAAAATTATAGCCAGTATGATTTCTGGAGATTGTTGACTGAAACCCTAGAAACCGCCTGATCCAAAAAATAACGGCCCACTCAATGTACGCTCGGCACAACAACGGCGGTATACAAGCTCGGGAGCTATACCTACTTTGGTGTATGCTCACCCGCACCCCTTATAATATGGCGGCTTACTTTGTGGAACACGCCGTTTACATTTCTCAGCAGGACGCGGGGAAAATATTAATTGGGGGAATGATAACCCCCATTGCTCAACATTTTGGGGTTGATATGCGCCGAATGGAGCCGATAGAGGGCAGTCAAAGCATCAACATGAACGCCCTCCGCACCATGAAGATTATAACTGACGAGGAGAACATCCTCTGTTTTCAACAAAAAGTAGGTCTCGCTTCCCCCCCTAACCCGCAGACTCACTGCTATGGTGGACAATCAAAGTAATCGCTCATGAACTCGAGGCACATATCGGTCATGGGCGGCGGCCCGACCGCAAGAAAAAGGAGGAGGGTAGCAGGGTTACCCGATGAAGAGGATTTGGTGATGGAGGCAAGGGAGTATGATCGGCAAGAGAGGGGTTTCAAGCAGGGTTTCGCACAGGGGTGGCCCGACATTCCAGAGAGCTCCCACCAAGGTGAGGAGCGTGGGGGACAGTATGATCATGATAGACTCTATGCTCTTGAGGAGAGCATGCGACAGCATAGGGACTACTTTCGGCATCACCAGGATGAGTTTCGTGTTTTCCGAGCAGAGCAGGAGCAAAGGTGCCAAGCCTAGGAGCTGAGGTACCAGGCCCAGGAGCAGCGGGAGTTGGAGATATTGCAGACGATGCATCAGATTTAAATGTGGCATATCTCCCAAGGCCACTTTCCGCCGCCACCCCCAAAGTGATCCAGTTCATTCCACACTTTTCTTTGAAATTCTACCTTCTCTTCTATGCGCTATAATTTCATTCAAGTTTTGGGGGGAGAGGTAGTAATTTTATTGAAGGGTGTGGCGTTGTTGCATTCATGTAGTTGCATTTAGTACATATAGGTTGCATTGTATTAGATGTTGAATTTTTTGTTTTTAGCACGTTTATTGCTTTAGCACGTTTATTACTTTCTTAGTTGTTAGGGAGTGAGTTGACTGCTATTGTGTGCTTGCTGTGATTTTGATTGTGATTTTGATATTAGGAGCATTTGTGGATCAGTTTATGTTGTTTTGAATTGGGTGTTGAGTGTGGGTTGACCGGGTTGAGAATAATTAATATGGAGCATGTGAATATTAGAATCATGGTTGATATACTTTGAATTATGCACTTACAAGCCTGCGAGCTTTTTGAGCCTTTTTTGATCATGTTTTCATATTATGCGAGTCTTGTTTGTTGATTGAGTGTGTCATTCATGTTGATTTGAATTCTAGAACTTGCTCGTATATCTCCGTCAAAGTCACATGTTTTATGCAGTTTATGAAAATGATTTTAGGCCATTTTTGTTAAGCCTTTCAAGCCTTTTTGCCTACCTTATTATATTTGATTTCCCTAGTTAGCCAATTTGAGCCTATTGCCTGATTTTTTTTTGATAGCCATAATTCAAGCCTTAAGCCTTAACATGATATATCTGTTACCCTAAGCTTGAGCGTATAGCATTGAGTAAAGGGATTAAATAAAGGGTTGAATAATAAATATGGAGCATGTGAATATTAGAATCATGGTTGATATACTTTGAATTATGCACTTACAAGCCTGCGAGCTTTTTGAGCCTTTACTGTTTTCATATTATGCAGTCTTGTTTGTTGATTGAGTGTGTCATTCATGTTGATTTGAATTCTAGAACTTGCTCTGGTATCTGCGTCAAAGTCACATGTTTTATGCAGTTTATGAAAATGATTTTAGGCCATTTTTGTTAAGCCTTTTTGCCTACCTTATGATATTTGATTTCCCTAGTTAGCCAATTTGAGCCTATTGCCTGATTTTTTTTTATAGCCATAATTCAAGCCTTAAGCCTTAACTTGATATATCTGTTACCCTAAGCTTGAGCGTATAGCATTGAGTAAAGGGATTAAATAAAGGTTTGAATGAAAGGGTATCGAGAAGTTAGAAAATGGTGTGTATGTTGGGTGATTGGGAATAAAGGAAAGAAAAGGAGGAGAAGGAAGAATACTCACAAAAATTTGGAAAAAAAAAAAAACGATTTTGCAAAAGTGAGTTGGCTATAAAAGAACATATAGCCGGAAATTGTGATGTAAGGCGAAAAAGAATGAATGATATGAAAATGAAGGGAGAAATAGATATGTGATAGGAAAAGGTGATTGGGGGTGCATAGTTGATTTGAATAAGAATAAGTGTTTGAGAGAAATAATGCGCTTACCAATCTATATGCTTGAGTTTGAGTCACTTTACCCATATTTCCCTACCTTAACCAAAGAGCCTTCATTACAACCATAAGCAAAGTCCTTTCTGATTTGTGAATTGCATACAATCGAGTGGCGGAGATGTGAGACGATTTGCAAGCATATGGTAATTCTTCAACATTGATATGACTTGAGCGAATACATGTCTCTTATTATCCTAGTGAGTAGAGTATACACTTTATCCATGAGAGGCGTGATTTGAAGTATTTGCCATGATTTTGATAGATTTGTGCTCCGTGTTAGATATTTGAAACTTGGTTGGTTTGTGCTTGAAGTCTATGGATAAACGACATGAATTGTGATGCGGTGTTCTTGAGTTGCTCTTCTTTACCCCATATGTGTTGTCTTGTTTATAAAGTGTTGACCGGGACTGTCAACATTTTAATTTGGGGGTTTGATTGGCATGTATTTTGCATGTATTTTGGGCTTAATTTTGGCTAGAATGTGTTGATATGCATGCATTACATGAGTAAATAGGGTTTTACTCATGATCAAGTCTCAAAGTTCGACTACCAACACGGGCTGGTCGTGCTATATAGCACGGCCCGTGCTCCTTTCAGTGGTTTGGATAATTGTTGTGGCACCGATCATGGGCTGGGCGTGCCCTAGCGCACGGCAACTGCGCCTCTGCGGGAAAAAACAGATTCTTACTAGTTTTGAACTAGGTTTCGACCCAAACGAAGTACAAATAGAAACGGGGCGGCCACAAACAAGGATATTCTGATTTTTGCCCTAGAAAGCAGAGAAAAGAGCAATCTTCCACCGGATATTCGGAGAGATCGATCAAGACCGCAATCACACTTTTGAGGATTGAAGATAGATCGAGAGATTGTCATCATCTCCGAGTTCACTCACTCCATAGTATTTTTATCATTCAATCAGTAGACATGAACATGGATAATTTGTCTATGAATTATTTGTTTTCTATGTCTAGCTAAACTTCTTGTGATTCCCGGGTTTGGGAGTAGGTTAATGGATACTTTTATTTGATGATTAATGACAATTGAAGTTAATGTTTATCAAAACGCGTTTGGTTTAACTTGTTTGATGTATTGATTCATAATTCTAACCGATGAGTTTCAATACTAGATCTATGAGTACTTGACATGAATATCTTGCATGATTGAGAAGTCTGTGAAAATTCGTGAGGCTTTATAATCTTTTGAACTTTTGGGAGTTGGATATCTCATGTTGAGTAGAGATGCTAGCATAGATATTCCAATCAACGCTTTTACACGCATCTCGAGAGAGAGGGTAAATTACTTTTGTGATTGGTCTATAGGAAAGAATACGTTTAACTTTGGTTTGATTAATCTGATAATAAAAGGGGATATTAACTGAAATCATAACGCAGGAATCCATTCATTCATACTTGATCTTTTAATCCACTCTTTGCTTTGTTTCTTTTAGGATAAATTTCTGCTTTAGAGTGAATAAAACCAATCCATCTCAAATTCGGTAGTCTAGATAAAAATAAGGCTATTATAATCCAGTAATTAGTACATTAATTTATTAGTCCCTGTGGATTCGACCTTGCTAACCCTATTCTATAAACTGCATTGTACACTTGCGGTGAAGCTAAAAAATAAGTCGAACAACAATCTAGACAAATAATACAAAAATCCCAAGTGAAACAGAGTCTAAAGCAGCGGAAATAAAAATAAACATAAGTACGAATTACATCATAAGGTCCAACAACATCCAAATACATCCCACATAATTACCTGAATAAGTTTACAGGCCAAAACTAAAATGTAAAGTACACAATATCCCAATCTTAAATGTCAAAGGGTCCTACGCCCTTAAATTACAGTCAAAGAGAGAAAAGAGTAGCAGGATAAATGGGAGTCCAACAACAGCAGAAGTACATGAAATAAGTACAATCATCAAAAAAAGGATGCAAGTTCGATAGGCGGGGCGAGGGTAATCAGTATGTGGCTGGTTCGACATCTTCAACATAGTCTTCATCTAACGGTTCGAAAACAGGAGGGGATGAGACATAAATCTTAGTGGATGAGGTGGTCGTGTGCAAGTGTGGCGATATATATAGTTAATGCGAGAAAACATTTGTATGAAAATGCGTGAGATATGATGCATGATTTCACACACAAATCCACAAGCATCGTGATAAATATATTTAAGTAATATACTTATATAGTTTAAGAAACAGTTCGTGGTCAAACATGTACTATGTGATTCAGGCAAGACAGGTAGGATTGCGTACGGATTTGTAGCGCTAATCCTATGCAAGACAAGTAATGGTTGCGTACGGATTTGTAGCGCCAACCAATGTAATACAAGTAGCGGTTGCGTATGTAATTGTAGCGCCAACTAAATGGGTTCGATTAACTCCAGAATCGTGTGGATCAGACAGCGATTCCTTCGTTCTTCCTTGTAACTCCCCGAGCAAGATGGTCCAAGACCTGTCATCTTATCGCTCCATAGGCAAAGACAAATCCACAGTAGAGCTAGCTAGGCCCGGATTGTCATAATCATGATTATACCTCAAGTACTACGACCCTCTTCCCTTGGACAAACTCCGTCCCTAAGTTGCGGGATTAGGACAATGGGGCCGGAGAGTGGAATAGCAGCCGAGCTGCCCGGTTCCATCCCCGACGTATCCATTCTGACTGTGAGCTCGACACACAAAGTTGACTCAGGCAGGAAAGTAAATACAAGTTCAGGTAGTCAACTAGGCAGTCGAGTATTATTGATTCAGCGAAGTCGTTTAGGAAAATTTTAGAAAATTGCGAGTGGCAATTATGGCGTTGGTGGAGTTATTTGGATGAAGATGATTATAGATAGGATAAGCAATCTTCGATATCTTGAAAGATTAGGTGGAACATAAGTCCCGTTATAGATTCAAAATCGCAAGACGAGGAAGTCGTCCCATGATCGGGTATTAATCGGTCAAGACGATCCAATAAGCCAAGGGATTTTTGAGAAAATAAAATATTTTAATTAATTATTAAAGTCAGAGGGTCCAGGGCTGTTTCATTAAAAGAAAAATAATTTGAGTTAGGTCCTTTTTAAAAAGAAAATTTACAATTAGCCCCGTTTTGTAAAAACCAATACTTTTGGGGTTACAAATTGAATAAATAAATGTCCCGACCTTTAAAAATTATGAGGTTAGTTTCTAAACTCTCTAAATTGTTCAGAGATTCAGGTTTTTAATGTTTTGAGGTCGTGTTTTTACAGAATTCTCACATTGGCCCCAAATTTGTTAAAATTGTCATTTCAGACACTAAGTTTAAAATAATTAGAACTCACAAACCGGAAGGGATTTTAATGTGATTACAGTTGTAAAATGTCACTAAGGTCAGTGGGATATTGGGACAGAAAAATTTTTAAAACGAAATAAGTATAGGTCCTTTAACGTTTGAAAATCTCATTTTTGTCCCATTTTAAAATAATTATCTTAAAGGCTTTTAGGGGTCCAATTGTTATGAAATTTGAACCTTGGGTCCAAAATATCATTATGTTATAGTTAAATTAGTATTCTCAGGTACATGGACTATATAAGTCTTGGAAATTTCATTTGGGTCCTCAAGTTTAATCTTTTACAATTTGGTCACTCAATTTTTATAAAATTACTTACCAAGCTCTAAACACTTGGATTTTTGGAATACTCTTAAAATATATTATTTCTAGTCCCTTAAGAGTTAAAATTTTAAATTTTAAAATTAGGGTCTGGTACAGTTTCGAAAATTGCAATGTAGCCCTTAAACTTCTAAAATTTTACAATCTAGTCCTTGGGCTTTTAAAGGTTGATTTTATTTATCTTAAAACTCTTAAAACTTTATTAAAATGTCCAAACATCATTTTTGAACCTGAGGACAGTCCCAAAATTCGAAAATTACAGAGGGGTCCCTTAAGTTTTATTTTCTTGCAATTAAGTCCACCAACTTACCATTTTTGCATTTTAAGTCCAAAAATTGGAATTTAATCAATTATGCTCGACTTTTCCAGGTCATAAGTCATATAAAACATGAATTTCAAGGATCATACATATGCATGTCTATTTCATACAAGAATTCATCAAATACAACAATAAAGTGTACATGCATGTACCTAAATTTCAATAAATAGCATTTTTGAGCAACACTTGAGAATTTTCACAACTTGATATAAGAAATCAACATGCAATACATAATATACATATATATATATATATATATATATATATATCTCAAGTGCTCAAGAACAAAATACTATATGCATTTAATGAAAAACACCTAGAAGTTGGAAAGAATTTTTCCACCCACCTTAAAAATGAATTTGTTGGTGAAAAATGGAATAAATCACTCTTGATGTAGAAGTGACTTAGGTCAGCCCCTAAGTCAAGGAATATCAAAAAAATATAGGAGTTAGAAAAATGAGGTTAAAATTTAAGGAGAAGAAGAAAGAGGTGAAGAAAATTGGTAAACTACACTTACCTTGTGTAGTAGATGAAATGAGACTAGCAGAGGTCTCAAAAATGGGTCTCCTTGTTCACTCTTAAACCAACTCTTAAGGTCAGCCCCTAAAACTCCAAAAATGAAAATGGAGTATCAAAATTTGGAAAATAGAATGAGAAGAAGAAAATGTACTAAAACCCCCATTTCTTATCTTTTAGTCCAATGTTTCCAATAATTTCTCTTCAAGTCTTGTTAAGGTGATCACAATGCTTGGATGTCTCCAAGTAGTCTTCTAAGTACCTCAAAATCAAAATTTCAAACTTAAATTAGGAAGTGAAGAGGATGAGCTAGGTGATATCAAGAATGGATTGAAGATGAAATTTCTTACCTTGTTAGTATGGTTGGTTCGAATTTTTGGGAAGAAAATGGGAAGAGAATTCTTGTATTTTTCTAAGTGGTGAAGTGAAGAGAAGAAGAAAAGATAGAGAGATGAAAGATAATACTTAGAGAGAAGGGAGAGGATTTTGGCTTGAATGATAAATGTGTTGGTGAATTGAAGATGGAAATTTTTGCTCCAAAATGGCCTAATGGCCGATCACTATGCAAGAGAGGGAGAGGAGGGAATTTTTGATCAAATTCTATGTCTTGTAATTTGTCTCTTGCATGGAGACAAAAGGGGAGTCAAAGGTATGGGCAAAGGATGGGTAAGGAAAGAATGTTGGGTGAGTGGGAATAAGTTGGGGAAATTAATATTAAAGAATTGATGTATAAGATAATGTGTATAATGTTTGAATTAATGGTGTAATTATACACGAGATGACTAACATAAGGTGTATATGTACAAGAGTTGGAAGATATTTCTACACCAAAATGGTCATCATTGCCGTCCACTTAAGGGCAATTGTGGTATTTCTATTTTTTTTGTCCCAAATTTGATGATAATAGATGAATAGTATCAATCTCCAAAATAATTAGTGATTTCCTTGATCACTTATAAGTCTCATGATCACTTATTCTAAATCAAATTCTTAATTCTATAAGGTATAAGTCTCTAAAATAAATAGTTTCTTAAAATTCTAAGGTGACTAATAAATACACAAATAGTAATAATGATCAATCAAGTGATCATTAATGTGAAATAAAATTATTAAATGATTATGATCACAAGTAATAAATTAAAATAAAATTAAACGCAAAAATATATTTATTATTAATATTTACCCATCAAAGTGACGTGGTAAAGTAGTCGATAAAATACATAGAAGATAAAAGGATTAATTACACGCTCGGAAAAATCGGGGGCTTCACGTCCTCCCCTCCTTAGAAGAATTTGGTCCCCAAATTCTCTTCAGAATAGCTCTGGATATTGATTCCTCATGTCTTCTTCCATCTCCCACGTTGCGTCTTCGTCTCAGTTGTGGTTCTGCCACACCACTTTAACCATCGGAATCTCTCTCTTATGCAACTGAAGTATTTGTTGGTCAATAATCCGGATCGGCTTCTCGGTGTAGGATAAATTTTCCATCAGAGGAGGAGTATCACGAGTGATGATATGTTCGGGATCTGGTTGATACTTCTTCAATCTCGATACGTGGAATACATCGTGCATTCCTGCATATTGTGCTGGTAACTTGAGTCCGTAGGCTAACTTCCTGATCCTCTGCAAAATCTTGTAAGGTCCAACATATCTCGGACTCAACTTGCCTCCTTTTTTCGGATTGATCAATCCTTTCCGTGGTGAGAGTCTGAGAAATACTTCATCTCCGGCTTCAAATTCCAAATCCTTTCTTCTCTTGTCCGCGTAACTCTTTTGGGGGCTCTGAGCTGTGCGGATCCGTTCCTTGATCAGCTTGACCTTCTCCATGGCCTCCTGAACTAAGTCGACCTTTGGAATCGAGGGCGACTTTCGTTTCTCTTTTGGAGTCCATTGGTCATCAATCTCCCAGTATAGTGGGGATCTGCATTTCCGTCCATATAGTGCCTCGTAGGGTGCCATCCCAATCATAGCCTGATAGCTGTTATTGTAGGCGAACTTGGCCAATGGTAAGTGCGAATCCCAACTTCCTTGGAAATCCAACGTGCAGGCTCGCAACATATCTTCCAGGGTTTGAATCGTTCGCTCAAACTGTCCATCAGTTTGTGGATGTGCTGTTGTGCTGAAACTTAGCGAGGTACCCAATTCCTCGTGCAAGCACTTCCAAAATCTGGAGACAAACCTTGGGTCTCTGTCTGATACTATGTCGACTGATACTCCATGCAGTCGAAGGATTTCTCGGATATAAATCTGCGCGAGTTTCGCAAGCTATCAATATTCTTGATGGGTAAAAAGTGTGCAGATTTCGTGAGTCGGTCTACGACTACCCATATGGCATCATGGCCTCCTCTGGTCCTTGGTAGATCCGTCACGAAGTCCATAGTTATGTGTTCCCATTTCCACTCGGGAATTCTCAACGGTTGTAGTAAACCAGATGGTCGTTGGTGTTATACTTTTACTCGCTGACAAGTCAAACATCTCGCAACGAACTCCGCTACCTGGTTCTTCATGTTTACCCACCAATAATTCCGTTTCAAGTTCTTATACATCTTGTTCCCTCTAAGATGTATAGTGTATTTCGAACGTTGTGCCTCTGCTAGGATTCTATTCCTAATATGCTCGTCACTCGGTACACAAACTCGATTCCAGAATCTGATAATTCCATCTTCATGCACCGAGAATTCTGATCTCTCTCCATTAAGTATCTTCTCTTTCAGTTTTTGAAGATGCACATATGTCCCATGTGCTTCCTTGATCTCGTTCAGCAGATCGGGTTTAACCGAAATGTTAGCACATGAAATCTGAGTATTGGTTCTCGTCGGATTCCAATTGCTCAGCTCTTCTAATGATTGCCACTCTCGAATCATAAGTCTGGCTAAGCTTGCCTTTCTGCTTAAGGCGTCAGCTACTACATTAGTTTCCCGGGATGGTATTGAATATCAAAGTGATAGTCCTCAATTAACTCCATCCATCTCTGTTGCCTCAGATTGAGGTCTTTCTGAGAGAATAGATACTTCAAGCACTTGTGGTCTGTGAAAACTGTGAATGTTGCTCCGTAGAGATAGTGTCTCCATTTCTTTAATGCGAACACTATCGCTGCCAATTCCAAGTCATGCGTTGGGTAATTGGCTTCATACGGCTTGAGCTTTCATGATGCATAAGCGATGACCTTTCCTTCCTGCATGAGTACTGCTCCTAGTCCTTCCTTTGATGCAGCACTGTAGACGACAAAGTTTTCCGTTCCCCTTGGAAGGGCTAAGACTGGAGCTGTAGTAAGTCGTTTCTTCAGCTCTTGGAAACTAGCCTTGCACTTGTCATTCCACTCAAACTTAACTTGCTTCTAGGTTAGTCGAGTGAGTAGTCCGGATATCTTGGAGAAATCCTGGATAAATCTTCGATAATATCCAGCCAGTCCTAAGAAACTCCTGATCTCCGTTACAGACTTGGGTTGTTTCCAATCAACCACTATCTGTACCTTCGAAGGATCTACCGCGATCCCATTGCCGTATACTATGTGTCCCAAGAATGCGACTTCACTGAGCTAAAATTCACACTTGTCGAATTTAGAGTACAACTTATGCTCTCGTAGTGTCTCCAAAACAATTTTTAGATGACGTTCATGCTCTTCTCTAGACTTAGAGTATACGAGTATGTCATCAATGAATATCACTACAAATTGATCCAAATAAGGTTGAAAGACTCGATGCATCAGATCCATAAACGTTGCTGGTGCGTTCGTCAGGCCAAAAGGCATCACTACAAACTCGTAGTGTACATATCTGGTTTGAAATGCAGTTTTGGAAATGTCTTCTTCGCGGATCTTCAGTTGGTAATATCCTTGTTGTAAATCAAACTTCGAGTACACCGTCGCTCCTTGAAGTTGATCAAATAGTTCGTTTATCCTCGGGAGGGGATATTTGTTCTTAATGGTCACGCTATTAAGACCGCGATAATCTATACACAGTCTTAATGTGCCATCCTTCTTCTTGACAAACAGTACCGGTGCTCCCCATGGAGACGTACTTGGTCGGATAAATCCCACATTCATCAGCTTCTGCAATTGAGCCTTCAACTCTTGCAGCTCAACATGAGCCATTCTATACGGCGTTCTAGCAATTGGGGCAGTTCCCGGTAATACCTCGATGGTGAACTCGACTTCCCTATCTGGAGGGACAGTGGTGAGTTCTTGTGGAAATACATCCGTGTTTTCCGATACTATAGGTACTTGGTTAATTTGTGTCTCAACCTTGGGTTTGTTAATTACAAACGCCAAGTACCCTTGTGCCCCTCTAGTGATCGCCTTCCTCGCTTTCATTGCTGAAATGATTGGGGCAATCTTAACTCGTGCCCTTCCCGAAATTTTCACTTCGGGCTTTCCGGGTTCACATAGCTTAATGGACTTGCGATGGCAGTCCATCTGTGCATGGTGTGCAGACAACCAGTTCATTCCCAATATCACATCGTATTCGGATATAGTTAATAAGATCAAATCGGCAGGAAAATTTATCTCATCAATCTTAACTTCGCATGCATTATAGATAATATCTGTTATCTGGCTTGCGCCCATAGGAGTTGACACTTCTAGACATATAGGCATATGTCCCATGCATAAATGCAGCTTGTGTACAAAATGCGGTGCGACAAATGAATGCGATGATCCAGGGTCAAACAATATTTTAGCATAGTGGTTAGATACTAGAAGTGTACCTTCCACCACGTCTGTTGCCTCCGGAGCCTCATGTCTGGCTAGTGCAAATGCTCGAGTGGGCATCCTTGCCCGATTACCCTAGCTATTGCCTGGCTTCTGCGGCTGCACTTGTTTGGTTCGGTCTTCGTACTTCGGGTAATCCTTCATCTGGTGCTGATTACTACCACAGCGCAAACACCTTCCCTGTTTACGCCAACAGTCATTGTCAGTATGCCCCGATTTTTGGCAATGTGCACACACTTGGCCCGGCTTTTCCCTGTACTAGTCCTTTTCCTTTATCCGTCTTATTAATTGGTCCCTTCTGAAACTTAGCAGACTGCTTAGATGGTTGTCTCACAGTTGTCCTCTTGAGACTTTTTGATGGCCTACTCTGCTGAATCTGTCTAATACGGTTTAGTCCCAACTCGATGCGGAGAGCTGCCTTTACCGCGGCTGAGTAGGTTGTCATTTCAACAGTTAAAAGTTGTTTTTGAAGTTCCAGCTTCAGTCCCCGTGTGAACTTGTATAGTTTGTCCTCTTCTGTGATGATTGTCCCCAGAGCGTATTTGGACAACCGATGAAATTCGGACTCATACTGGGCTACAGACATGTTCCCCTGCCTCAACCTATGGAATTCATCCCGAGGTGCCTCTTTCACAACTTGTGGAATGTACTGTTCATTGAATTCGGCCAGGAAATTTTCCCATGTTCTGGCTACTCGGTCATGTTCCCGTTTCTCTCAACTGCTTTCCACGAATCTCTAGGAGCTGATTCCAGACGAAATATGGCGAGTATGACTTTCTGCTCATCTCAATATTGGAGAGCATTAAAGATATTCTCCAGTTTCTCAATCTATTCCTCTGCCTTTAGGTCATCTGGCTCTCCTAAGAAAGTCGGTGGGTCGAACCGTAGGAATCACTCCAATGTGCGATCGTTCGCCTCTCGGGCGGGTTCGGGAACACGCTGTTGAGGCTCTGCTTGTTGCCTCATGAAAACCAGTATTTGCTGTAGGGCCTGTGAAGTCAAGTTATCTCCTGCAGCCGGTGGAGAAGGCGGTGGTAATTCGGGGGAGGGTACCCTTTCCCTAGGTACGTCATCATTCCTTTAGGGAACTCGGCGAGGTCTCCCGCGTCCACGATGTTCAGCCATTCTATATCTTGAAGTGTTAGTTGCAATCCATGAGTAAATGATTCCAATAAATATTCGCGTAAGACAAGTTATATCATAGGGAAAGTAACAGCAATACGTAAGACACCGAATAAGTAGAAAAGGCATATCCATTAATGTGAAAATTTGAATACACCCAAGAAGTTCATACAACAGTAATACAGAATTGAAGATACATCTGAAATCAGGATACAACTGAATCAAAATACAACAGAAAGCAAAATACAACAAGATGGAAATATGCGTCTACAATAACACGAGTACAATCTAACAAATAAGCTAACTACTCGGTGAGGTCGCGGTCATCATCACTAGCGGCTACATCAACAATCGGAACCTGATCGGGCTGAGGTGGTGCCTCGACATCAGGCCAATCGATAAGATCCAGCCACTGCTCAAGTCCCTGAGCGTCATCAAGCGGGGCAGCCTCAAGCGCCTCAGGCTCCCTGACCTCAACTTGATCCTCCTCGGGGTCCTCCTCGGGATCCTCCTCAGGATCCTCCTCGGGATCCTTTTCGTTATCTGCCTCGGGGTTGGGTACGGGCTCTGCCTCAGGCGGTGACAATGGCGGCGTATTAGGTGCTATAGCAGCCACCAAGGCAGCATCTCGCTGGGCTAGGGCTTGTGTAAGATCCTCGATCACGGTCATTTGTTTTATGAGGGTCTCCTCCAAGCGGTCAATAGTGTCCCGAGACATGTGGGAGTCCATATCCCACTTTTGGCGGCCATCACTCGCTCGCTTCATCTTTTCTCGCATATTATCCAGACGCTCCTGGATAATCTGAATCTGGTCCTCCTGCGCACGAATGGTGTTGTCGCGGTCTTTAACAATGACGGTCAATTCGTTCTTCTCTTCCTGGCTCCTCGCCAGGAGATGTGTCAGTTCTCGGTTACGGTGGCGCTCCTCTGACAACTCTGAGATAGCCCCGGTGCCAATGGATTTTAAGTGCTCAAAAGTAGTCCCGTTCGGCGCGGGCCTCGAAAATGTCCCACCAGGTAGGGGGTGTTGGCTCCATCCTGGTCAAACAAAACTAAGGTGGATTAGACAAAGGTAAAGGAAAGATAAGAAGGAAATAAGGAAAGAATGAATAAAGAAAGTCAGTCAAGAGTCAACTAAGTCAAGACAAGTATGACTATGGAATCTACAAATATAAATTCTAACTTAGTATAAACATCAATAATACGGTTCTATGCCGTTTTGAAATCGATTTCACACTTAATTTGTCAAGTCGCGGTACTACCCAACATAGACTGAGGGTCCTATCCTGGGTCAGCTCGGTGTAAGTTTCCATCTTACTAGCCGAGCTCTGATACCACTTAAACTATCACGCCCTCGACGGGACGCGACGACGATCAACCACTTAAACAGAAATAAACCCAACAGTTGATTGGCATGTATTTTGCATGTATTTTGGGATTAATTTTGGCTAAAATGTGTTGATATGCATGCATTACATGTGTAAATAGGGCTTTATTCTTGTTTTGTGGAAAAGGATTACGCTTTGCTGGTTTTGTAGGAATTTATTGATAATTGTAGCATTTTGGAAATAATTCGGGGCATTGCGATGAAGAACCGCCAATGATTGATATAATGTACGAAGTTTGGAGTTGAATCGGTAAGAAGTAAGACAAACCGGGAAAGAAACGACAGAAAATGAGCTGATATCAAGTATAACAGGTACGCACGGTAGGGCGTGCACCCTTAGCACGGCCCGTGCGCCTACTCAAGATCAAGTCTCAAAGTTTGACTACCAGCACGGGTTGGTCATGCTATATAGCACTGCCCATGCTCCTTTCAGTGGTTTGGACAATTCTTGTGGCACCCAGCATGGGCTGGGCGTGCCCTAGCGAACGGCCCGTGCGCCTCTGCGGGAAAAACAGATTCTGACTAGTTTTGAACTAGGTTTCGACCAAAACGAAGTACAAATAGAAACGGGGCGGCCACAAACAAGGATATGCTGATTTTTGCCCTAGAAAGCAGAGAAAAGAGGAATCTTCCACCGGAGATTCGGAGAGATAGATCAAGACCGCAATCACACCTTCGAGGATTGAAGATAGATCGAGAGATCGTCATCATCCCCGAGTTCACTCACTCCATAGTATTTTTATCATTCAATTAGTAGACATGAACATGGATAATTTGTCTATGAATTATTTGTTTTCTATGTCTAGCTAAACTTCTTGTGATTCCCGGGTTTGGGAGTAGGTTAATGGATACTTTTATTTGATGATTAATGACAATTGAAGTTAATGTTTTCCAACCCTATTCAAGTACTTTGCTTTAATTCTTGTTTTATCAAAACGCGTTTGGTTTAACTTGTTTGATGTATTGATTCATAATTCTAACCGATGAGTTTCAATGCTAGATCTATGAGTACTTGACATGAATATCTTGCATGATTGAGAAGTCTGTGAATATTCGTGAGGCTTTATAATCTTTTGAACTTTTAGGAGTTGGATATCTCATGTTGAGTAGAGATGCTAGCATAGATATTCCAATCAACGCTTTTACAGGCATCTCGAGAGAGAGGGTAAATTACTTTTGTGATCGGTCTATAGGGAAGAATACGTTTAACTTTGGTTTGATTAATCTGATAATAAAAGGGGATATTAACTGAAACCATAACCCAGGAATCCATTCATTCATACTTGATCTTTTAATCCACTCTTTGCTTTGTTTCTTTTAGGATAAATTTCTGCTTTAGTGTTAATAAAACCATTCCATCTCAAATTCGGTAGTCTAGATAAAAATAAGGCTATTATAATCCAGTAATTAGTACATTAATTTATTAGTCCCTGTGGATTCGACCTTGCTAACCATATTCTATAAACTGCACCGTACACTTGCGGTGAAGCTAAAAAATAAGGCGAACAAGTTTTTGGTGCCGTTGCTGGGGATTAATTAAATTTTTAGTACTAATATTGCGATAAATAGAATTATTTTTAATTTAGACATTTTTTCTTCTTTTTATTTTGTTGTTTAATTTTACTTCGACTGTGTTTGACTTGTTTTCTTTAGTTGGTTCAGGTAGTGCATGAACACTCGCTCGAAGCAAGGAGAATTAGCACCGTTCATACCGGAGGTTGAGGCTTTTGCTAGGCGAATTAGTGCTGCTACTAAACGGGCAGAAAGACAGCAAGAACAAGCTATGGTAGACGTAGAAGATAACAACAGAGGCAACAACAGGGTCGATAACGGAGGTAACAACCGGGCCAACAGGGTCAACGTCGAGTTACCAATACCAGATGTTCTGGCGGTTTCGGCAATCCAGCAGCAGGCGATTCGCGACAACTTTCGCCCACAAACCAATCGCAACTATGGTGGAATCGCTAATGTCCCAATCAATGCGAACAACTTTGAGCTGAAGCCAACACTGATCTCGATGATGCAGCAGAATCAGTTTGGGGGTTTCCAGTCTGAGGATCACAACTCTCATCTTGTGAAATTCATACAGATTTGCAATACCATCAAGATGAATGGGGTGACTGGTGATGCTATACGTCTTCGCCTATTCCCTTTCTCTTTAAGGGATAAGGCTAAGAACTGGCTAGGCACCCTAACTCAGGGGATTGTGAACAACTGGGATGAGCTGAGTCAGAGGTTTTTGTTTAAATACTTCCCACCAAGCAAGACACTACAACTCAAAAGTGATATCACTCGATTCGGCGGTTTGACTACGAGCCTTTGTATGAGGCCTAGGAGAGATTCCGGGATTTGTTGAGGAGGTGCCCGCAGCACGGATTTCCTGAAGATCAACAGCTCTGCTTCTTTTACAATGGGTTGATGGGGCAGACTAGATCGTTTGTGGATGTTGCAGCAGGAGGCGCTCTACTTGCATGATTTCTGGAAGATGCATTCAACTTGTTGGAAGAGATGGCCATTAATAGCTATCAGTGGCCCTCCGAGAGTACTAATGTGAAAAGGGTGGCCGAAATTACTGATTCGGACCCAATTAAGTAGTTGACGGCTCAGATGACTGTGTTGACAAGCCAATTGAGTGCATTGACGAAGGCAAATGAGGGAAACACGGGTGCAAGTAATGGGGGAGTTCCTCTAGATCTGATAGTGGAAACAAATTATGTTAATAACCGGAATTTCAACAATTTTCGGAACAATCAAACTCCCACTCATTACCATCCGGGTTTGAGGAACCATGAGAACTTCTCTTACGCAAACACGAAGAACGTGATGCAACCACCATCGGGGTTTAATGTGACAAACGGGGTCATTACTACAGAGCCTAAGCCAACTATGGAGGATATTTTCACCTTGTTTATGAGTGAGACGAGGAACAGATTCAATAAGGATGAGGCGAAGCTGGATAAAATCGAAAACCATGTCACACAATTCGGGTCCCAGATGAAAAATCTTGAAAACCAAATTGGTCAAATAGCTACGATTATTGGTGGGCAGCATCAGAAAGGCCAATTTCCGATCAACACTGAGGTTAATCGAAACAGGAGTGGAACGGAGAGTTAATCCAAAGGAGCAATGTAATGTCCCGATGTTGAGGTCTTCATCTTGCTTGAACAAAAAGGGGCCGTAAGCTTTCTAAACTTTGTCCCCAACGTTTTCAAAAGAGAAAGTTAGATGCGCAATTTGCTAAGTTTTTGGATATATTTAAGAAACTGCATATTAACATTCCTTTTGCAGACGCATTGGAGCAGATGCCAAATTACGCTAAATTTCTGAAGGATGTTATGTCAAAAAAGAGAAAGATGACTGGTTTCGAGACAGTCAATTTGACAGAAGAATGCAGTGCAATAATCCAGAGGAAACTACCACAGAAATTAAAAAATCCGGGGAGTTTCACTATCCCTTGTGCTATTGGTGATGTTTTCTTTAAGAAAGCACTTTGTGATTTAGGAGCGAGTATTAACTTGATGCCCTTGTCCATTTTCAGGAAACTTGGATTAGGAGAGGTGAAGCCATCTACGGTCACCTTACAACTCGCGGACCGATCACTCACGTATCCGAAGGGAATCATCGAGGATGTGCTTGTCAAAGTAGATAAATTCATATTCCCCGTGGATTTTTTGGTGCTAGATATGGAAGAGGACAAAGACGTACCTTTGATACTTGGGCGTCCATTCTTAGCTACTGGGAAGGCCTTAATAGATGTGCAAAAGGGAGAGCTCACATTACGGGTTAATGATGAGCATGTTTTATTTACTATCTATAAGGCACTTCCATTTCAAGATGGTGTTGAAAGTTGTAATTTCATTGACGTAGTTGAATCTTGCATTGATGAGTATGCAGATCATACATTGTTTAGGGATGATTTAAAGTTTGGTTTGACACATTCGTGTTCAACATCAAACATGATGATTGATTATGATAACCAAGACTTGTATGGTTGCGTTTGTGCTTTAGATAACATGTAGGAGCTACCGTGAAGTGCAAGAGGCACGCACACGCAGAAAAATTTGCAGGAGTCCGTTCTACAGGGGCGCATGACCCGTGCTACAGAGCACGCCCAGGTCGTGCGCATAGTCAAAGAAAAAGGTGGAAAACCTGAAGAGAGCACGGCTCGTGCGTCTGAGCACGGGCAGACCGTGCCTAAGGTCGAGAGAAAAGACGAGATACCTGAAGAGAGCACGGCCCATGCCCCTGAGCACGTGCAGCCCGTGCGTCCATCCGAGGAGGCCACTTCGAACCCAGAACTCAAACCCTTGCCCGAGCATCTCAAATATGCATTCCTTGGAGCGAATAACACGAGTCTGGTAATTGTATCATCTCTTTTAACTTCAGTTCAACTCGATAAATTGCTTAGGGTGTTAAGAAAACATAGGTCGGCAATAGGTTGGTCAATCTCTGATTTAAAAGGCATCAGTCCATCGATTGTAATGCATAAAATTAGAATGGAAGATGTCTATAAACCTTCGGTGCAAAATCAAAGAAGATTAAATTCTATAATGCAAGAAGTCGTTAGAAAAGAGGTTTTAAAATGGTTAGATGCTGTAATTATATATACAATTTCTGATAGTTCTTGGCTAAGTCCGGTGCAAGTGGTACCGAAGAAATTGGGGATGACTGTTGTTAGAAAGGAAAGTGATGAGCTTATTGCAACTAGAGTAGTAACTGGGTGGCGTATTTGCATAGATTATAGGAAGTTAAATGATGCTACTTGCAAAGATCACTTTCCCCTTCCCTTTATTGATATGATGCTAGATCGCTTGGCGGGATACGATTACTATTGTTTTCTCGATGGTTATTCCGGGTATAACCATATCATGATTGCCCCGAAAGACCAAGAGAAGACGACATTTACATGCCCCTATGGTACATTTGCATTTCACAGAATGCCATTCGGCCTATGTAATGCACCCGCAACTTTTCAGCGATGCATGATGGCTATCTTCCATGACTTCATTGAGAAAATAATGGAGGTTTTTATGGATGATTTTTCTTGCTCTGGTTTTGCAGAGATTCGAGGAGACTAACCTTGTTTTAAATTGGGAAAAGTGTCATTTCATGGTACGTGATGGTATTGTATTAGGCCACCGAGTCTCTTCTGCAGGTTTAGAAGTTGATGGAGCGAAGATCGTCGCAATTGAGAAACTCCCACCTCCAACAAACGAGAAGGCCATTCGAAGCTTTTTAGGGCACGCCGGATTCTACAGAAGGTTTATTCGTGACTTTTCAAAAATCACTAAACCTTTAAGTCATTTGCTAGAAAAAGATACTGCTTTCAATTTTTTCAATGATTGTTTGCAGGCTTTTGAGATTCTGAAGAAGGCTTTGGTGACAACACCAATTCTTGTAGTTTCGGACTAGAGTCGGCCCTTCGAGCTGATGTGCGATGCCACCGACTTTGCAGTTGGGGCGGTTTTGGGCCAGAAAAGAGACAAGTTGTTCAGAGCCATCTATTATGCGAGCAGAATTTTAGACAGCGCCCAACAAAACTACACCACCACTAAGAAGGAAATGCTGGCAATTGTGTTTGCATTCGATAAGTTCCGATCTTACTTGATTGGAACTAAGACGATAGTCCACACCGACCATGCGGCGATCAAATATCTATTCGACAAGAAGGATGCCAAACCGAGACTGATTCGGTGGATCCTTTTGTTGCAGGAGTTCGATGTGGAAATTCGGGATAGAAAGGGTTGCGAGAATGTAGTAGCTGATCACTTGTCCAGGCTGGAATATAAGAAAGAGGAGAAAGAAAGCACGAAGGCAATTAAGGAGGAATTCCCCGATGAGCAACTTCTAATGTTACAGGCTAAATTCCCATGGTATGCGGATTTTGTTAATTATTTGGTTGCAGGGGTCTTGCCTCCAGATTTATCGTCCTATCAAAAGAAGAAATTCCTCCACGATGTCAAGTTCTACATGTGGGACGACCCTTTGCTCTTTAAGAGGTGCGCAGACACTATCATTCGACGATGTGTGCCTCAAGAAGAGTGGGAGGGAGTTCTACAACAGTGTTATTCTTCACCTTCCGGGGGACACTTCGGACCGACACGTACGGCGGCAAAGTTATTGCAAAGTGGTTTATACTGGCCTACGTTATCTAATGATTGCTATCTATATGTCCAACAGTGTGATAGGTGCCAACAGATGGGGAACATCTCGAGACGACATGAGATGCCCATGACCAATGTGATGGAGGTCGAACTCTTTGATGTGTGGGGGATCGACTTTATGGGCCCCTTTCCATCTTCATCGGGTTATCAGTACATTCTACTTGCAGCGGAGTACGTATCTCGATGGGTTGAGGCTATTCCGGCACAAACCAATGATGCATGAGTAGTGCTCAAATTCCTAAAGAAAAATATATTCACTCGGTTTGGAACCCCGAGAGCTTTGATTAGCGACGGGGGGTCACACTTTGTGAATAAATTGATGAGCACTTTACTTGCAAAGTACGGGGTCAAGCACAAGGTGGCATTAGCATACCATCCGCAAGAAAACGGGCAAAAGCAGAGGTAACCAATCGCGAGATTAAGCAAATCTTTGAGAAAACAGTAAATATAAATCGCAAGGATTGGGCCATGAAGTTAGATGATGCGTTGTGGGCATATCGGACTGCGTACAAGACACCATTGGGCACATCACCGTATCAGTTAGTATTCGGGAAATCATGTCACTTGCCCTTAGAATTGGAGCATAAAGCGTTTTGGGCTATGAAGAAGTTAAATTTTGACTTCCAAGCAGCTGGTGAGAAGAGGCTCTTGCACTTAAATGAGATGGAGGAGTTCCGAGATGAAGCTTAGGAAAATTCTCGGATCTACAAGGAGCGAACCAAAAGATGGCACGATCGAATGATAAAGAAGAGAGAGTTTTTATCGGGTAAACAAGTCCTTTTGTTTAACTCGCGTCTTAAACTCTTTCTGGGGAAACTTAAGTCTAGATGGTCGGGGCCGTTTGTGATAAATAAGGTGTTAAATCCTCCGGGAATAGTGGAGTTGTTGAGCCGAGATGGGGAGACGTTCATGGTAAATGGCCAGAGGATCAAGCATTACCTTAATAGAGATCAAAAGGAAGAGGTGACACGCCTCACTTTGCTAGAGCCGTGATCGAGTAAACATGTGTCAAGCTATAGACGTTAAATTTAGCGCTTGTTGGGGGCAACCCAACGGTTTGCTGTTTTATTTCTTCCCATGTTTTCTTGGTTTTTTTTTCCTTTTTTTTCTAAGTTAGGATTTATTTGCTTTCATAGGTTCGGATTTTATTGTTTTACTTAAAAAAAAAAGTGAAAATCGAAGTTGAGGTGCGGTACCCAGCACGGGCAGGGCGTGCGCCATGCGCACACCCGTGCGAGCACCAGCACCAGTTATTGATAGTTTGGCACCCCGCACGGGCAGCCCGTGCGCCAGGTGCACGGCCGGTGCGGCCCCCAGAATTTTGAACCAAAGGCTCGACCCCTAGCATGGGCCACCCATGCTCTAGAGCACGACCCGTGCTCCTGTCTGCTGAAGCAAACTTAAGTCGGGCAGAGGGTATTTTTTTCACAAAAATCTCTCCCTCTCTCACGCAGAACCACCAAAATCGAAGCCCTCTCAAATGTTTTCACAAATTTCACCTAGATTATCACCATAAATCACTTCTCACACTACTCCCACAAGATTTACACTTTTAAAAATGCTTTGAAGTGAAGATTTGAGTAGAAGAGCACCTAGGGTTTTCGACTTTCAACTCTTTTCAAATTTTCGGGATTTAAGGTATGAATTGCACTTTTTATTTCAAATTTCTTGAGGATTGTGGATTAGAGTTACTATATGGTGCATGTTTAATGCTTTTGCCAGGAATTTGATTGATTTTTTCTATTGGGCATTTTATCGAACACCTTGTGGGTTGTTGAATTAGGATGTTTGTAGTTGTTGGTTTGATGAATTATACATGAGCTCGATTGTTTAGGGTGTTAGTAACTAGGATTCTCTGCAATTACATTGTTATTGGGGCTTGGAAGCTTAATTGTGGATTAAATTGTCGAGATGAGACACTATGCCTTATGTGGATGTTGTATGTAATTCATCGTTTTTTTTACTTGGCACGTACGGATTCTCACAATTATTTTGCCAGGTACTCATTCGAACAAATGGCTGAACCACGGAACCGACCAAACCGAGGTAGACGAGGATGGGGGGCCGCCGCATGTGCGCCACCACACCCAGACAGCCCCGAGACATATGGGCTCACTATGACAGAGAACGATGAACTGGATAGGTGGAACTGGCTGATCACTCGTCCTTTCACGCCCACACGCTATGCCGACGATGATTGTACCCGAGCTCTCGGGATACATGAGAAGGTTTGGCACATGTTTGAACGAGTGGGATGGACTACCTTCATGCAAGGACGGTGGCCAACATTTAAGATACTCGCTCGAGTTCCTGAGCACCATGGAGGTTACGGAGATGCGAGTAAGAAATGAGCCTCAGAAAATCCGGTTTAGATTGGGCAACGAATGGAGGCACGTCACTATCGCCCAACTTAACCAGATTTTTGGGGTACCGTAAGACGCCCAATTCCGGACCGCTGCAAATTATAGCCAGTATGATTTCTGGCGATTGTTGACTGAAACCCCATAAACCGGCCTAATGCAATATGCGGCACGCATATCCAAGGCCTTGTCAATCCAAAACCCAGTATTCCGCTACATCCAAAAAGTAATGGCCCACTCAGTGTACGCTCGGCACAACAACGGGGGTATACAAGCTCGGGGCTATACCTACTTTGGTGTATGCTCACCCGCACCCCTTATAATATGGCGGCTTACTTTGTGGAACACGCCATTTACATTTATCAGTAGGACGCGGGGAAATTATTAATTCCATTGCTCAACATTTTGGGGTTGATATGTGCCGAATGGAGCCGATAGAGGGCAGTCGAAGCATCAACATGAACGCCCTCCGCACCATGAAGATTATAACTGACGAGGAGAACATCCACTATTTTCAACAAAAAGTCGGGTCTGCTTTCCCCCTCCCTAACCCGCAGCTCACTGCTGTGGTGGACAATCAAAGTAACTGGCTCATGAACTCTGAGGCACATATCAGGGTCATGGACGGCCTGACTGCAAGAAAAAGGAGGAGGGTAGCAGGGTTACCCGATGAAGGGGATTTGGTGATGGAGGTAAGGGAGTACGATCGGCAAGAGAAGGGTTTCGAGTAGGGGTTCCCACAGGGGCGGCCCGATATTCCAGAGAGCTCCCACCAAGGTGAGGAGCGTGGTGGACAATATGATCATGATTGACTCTATGCTCTTGAGGAGAGCATGCGACAGTATAGGGACGACTTCCGGCATCACGAGGATGAGTTTTGTGCTTTCCGAGCAGAGCAGGAGCAAAGGTACCAAGCCCAGGAGCTGAGGTAACAGGCCGAGGAGCAGCGGGAGTTGGAGATATTGCAGACGATGCATCAGATTCAAATGTGGCATATCTCCCAGGGCCACTTTCCGCCGCCAACCCCACAGTGATCCAGGTCCTTTCCACACTTTTCTTTGAAATTCTACCTTCTCTTCTATGCGTTATAATTTCATTCAAGTTTGGGGGAGAGGTAGTAATTTTATTGAAGGGTGTGGCATTGTTGCATTCATGTAGTTGCATTTAGTACATATTGGTTGCATTGTATTAGATGTTGAATTTTTTGTTTTTAGCACGTTTATTGCTTTAGCACGTTTATTGCTTTCTTAGTTGTTAGGGAGTGAGTTGACTGTTATTGTGTGCTTGCTGTGATTTTGATTGTGATTTTGATATTGGGAGCATTTGTGGATCAATTTATGTTGTTTTGAATTGGGTGTTGAGTGTGAGTTGACCGGGTTGAGAATAATTAATATGGAGCATGTGAACATTAGAATCATGGTTGATATACTTTGAATTATGCACTTAGAAGCATGTGAGCTTTTTTAGCCTTTATTGTTTTCATATTATGCAGTTTTGTTTGTTGATTGAGTGTGTCATTCATGTTGATTTGAATTCTAGAACTTGCTCTGGTATCTCCGTCAAAGTCACATGTTGTATGCAGTTTTTGAAAATGATTTTAGGCCATTTTTGTTAAGCCTTTCAAGCCTTTTTGCCTACCTTATGATATTTGATTTCCCTAGTTAGCCAATTTGAGCCTATTGCCTAATTTTTTTTGATAGCCATAATTCAAGCCTTAAGCTTTAACTTGATATATCTGTTACCCTAAACTTGAGCGTATAACATTGAGTAAAGGGATTGAATAAAGGGTTGAATGAAATGGTATCGAGAAGTTAGAAAATGGTGTATATGTTGGGTGATTGGGAATAAAGAAAGAAAATGAGGAGAAGGAAGAATACTCACAAAAAAGTCAAAAAAAAAAAACGACTGCAAAAGTGAGTTGGCTATAAAAGAACATATAGGCTGGGAATTGTGATGTAAGGCGGAGAAGAATGAATGTTATGAAAAGAAGGGAGAAATAGATATGTGATAGGAAAAGGTGATTGGGGGTGCATAGTTGATTTGAATAAGAATAAGTGTTTGAGAGAAACAATGCACTTACCAATCTATACGCTTGAGTTTGAGTCACTTTACCCATATTTTCCTACCTTAACCAAAGAGCCTGCATTACAACCATAAGCAAAGTCCTTTTTGATTTGTGAATTGCATACAATCGAGTGGCGGAGATGTGAGACGATTTGCAAGCATATGGTAATTCTTCAACATTGATATGACTTGAGCGAATACACGTTCCTTATTATCCAAGTGAGTAGAGTATACACTTTATCCATCAGAGGCGTGATTTGAAGTATTTGCCATGATTTTGATAGATTTGTGCTCCGTGTTAGATATTTGAAACTTGGTTGGTTTGTGCTTGATGTCTATGGATAAACGACATGAATTGTGATGCGGTGTTCTTGAGTTGCTCTTCTTTACCACATTTGTGTTGTCTTGTTTATAAAGTGTTGACCGGGAGTCAACAGTTTAAGTTTGGAGCTTTGATTGGCATGTATTTTGCATGTATTTTGGACTTAATTTTAGCTAGAATGTGTTGATATGCATGCATTACATGAGTAAATAGGGCTTTATTCCCGTTTTATGGAAAAGGATTACGCTTTGCTCGTTTTGTAGGAATTTATTGATAATTGTAGCATTTTGGCAACAATTCGGGGCATTGCGATGAAGAAACACCAATGATTGATATAATGTATGAAGTTTGGAGTTGAATCGGGAAGAAGTCATACGAACTGGGCAAGAAACAACAGAAAACGAGCTGATATCAAGTATTGCAGGTACGCACGGGCAAGGCGTGTGCCCCTAGCACGGCCCGTGCGCCTACTCAAGATCAAGTCTCAAAGTTCGACTACCAGCACGTGGCTGGTCGTGCTATATAGCACGGCCCGTGCTCCTTTCAGTGGCTTGGACAATTCCTGCGGCACCCAGCACGGGCTGGGCGTGCCATAGCGCACGGCCCGTGCGCCTCTGCGGGAAAAATAGAGTCTGACTAGTTTTGAACTAGGTTTCGACCCAAACGAAGTACAAATAGAAACGGGCGGCCACAAACAAGGATACGCTGATTTTTGCCCTAGAAAGCAAGAGAAAAGAGCAATCTTCCACCAGAGATTCGGAGAGATCGATCAAGACCGCAACCACACCTTCGAGGATTGAAGATAGATCGAGAGATCGTCATTATCCCCGAGTTCACTCACTCCATAGTATTTTTATCATTCAATCAGTAGACATGAACATGGATAATTTGTCTATGAATTATTTGTTTTCTATGTCTAGCTAAACTTCTTGTGATTCCCGGGTTTGGGAGTAGGTTAATGGATACTTTTATTTGATGATTAATGACAATTGAAGTTAATGTTTTCCAACCCTATTCAAGTACTTTGCTTTAATTCTTGTTTTATCAAAATGTGTTTGGTTTAACTTGTTTGATGTATTGATTCATAATACTAAGCGATGAGTTTCAATACTAGATCTATGAGTACTTGACATGAATATCTTGCATGATTGAGAAGTCTGTGAATATTCGTGAGGCTTTATAATCTTTTGAACTTTTGGGAGTTGGATATCTCATGTTGATTAGAGATGCTAGCATAGATATTCTAATCAACGCTTTTACAGGCATCTCGAGAGAGAGGGTAAATTACTTTTGTGATCGGTCTATAGGGAAGAATACGTTTAACTTTGGTTTGATTAATCTAATAATAAAAGGGGATATTAACTGAAACCATAACCCAGGAATCCATTCATCCATACATGATCTTTTAATCCACTCTTTGCTTTGTTTCTTTTAGGATAAATTTCTGCTTTAGTGTTAATAAAACCAATCCATCTCAAATTCGGTAGTCTAGATAAAAATAAGGCTATTATAATCCAGTAATTAGTACATTAATTTATTAGTCCCTGTGGATTCAACCTTGCTAACCCTATTCTATAAATTGCACCGTACACTTGCGGTGAAGCTAAAAAATAAGGCGAACAACAGTCTAGACAAATGATACAACAATCCCAAGTGAAACAGAGTCTAAAGCAGCGGAAATAAAATAAACATAAGTACAAATTACATCTTAAGGTCCAACAACATCGAAATACATCCGACATAATTACCTGAATAAGTTTACAGGCTAAAACTAAAATGTAAAGTACACAATATCCCAATCTTAAATGTCAAAGGGTCCTACGCCCTTAAATTACAGTCAAATAGAGAAAAGAGTAGCAGGATAAATGGGAGTCTAACATTAGCAGAAGTACATGAAATAAGTACAATCATCGAAAAAGGATGCAAGTTCGACAGGCGGGGCGAGGGTAATCAGTGTGTGGCGGGTTTGACATCTTCAACATAGTCCTCATCTAAAGGTTAGAAAACATGAGGGGATGAGACAGAAATCTCAGTGGATGAGGTGATCGTGTGCAAGTGTGGCGATATATATAGTTAATGCGAGAAAAACAGTTGTATAAAAACGCGTGAGATATGATGCATGATTTCACACACAATCCACAAGCATCGTGATAAATATATTTATGTAATATACTTATGTACAGTTTAAGAAACAGTTCGTGGTCACACAGGCACTATGTGATTCAAAAGACAGGTAGGATTGCGTAGGGATTTGTAGCGCCAATCCTATGCAAGACAAGTAATTGTTGTGTACGTATTTGTAGCGCCAACCAATGCAATACAAGTAGCGGTTACGTACGGATTTGTAGCGCCAACCAAACGGGTCCGATTAACTCCAGAATCGTGTGGATCAGACAGTGATTCCTTTGTTCTTCCTTGTAACTCCCCGAGCAAGATGGTCCAAGACTTGTCACATTATAAGATAATGTGTATAATGTTTGAATTAATGGTGTAATTATACACAAGATGACTAACATAAGGTGTATATGTACAAGAGTTGGAAAATATTTCTACACCAAAATGGTCATCATTGTCGTCCACTTAAGGGCAATTGTGGTATTTTTATTTTTTTTTGTCCCAAGTTTGATGATAATAGATGAATAATATCAATCTACAAAATAATTAGTGATTTCTTTGATCACTTATAAGTCTCATGATCACTTATTCTAAATCAAATTCTTAATTCTATAAGGTATAAGTCTCTAAAATAAATAGTCTCTTAAAATTCTAAGGTGACTAATAAATACACAAATAATAATAATGATCAATCAAGTGATCATTAATGTGAAATAAAATTATTAAATGATTATGATCATAAGTAATAAATAAAATTAAAATTAAATGCAATAATATATTTATTATTAATATTTATCCGTCAAAGTGGCGCGGTAAAGTAGTCGATAAAATACATAGACGATAAAAGGATTAATTACACGCTCGGAAAAATCGGGGTCACATTCGTAGTCAATCCCTGAGGAATACGACCTTGCTTGACATTATCATATAAACTACATTGTACACTTGCAGTTGTAAGATCCAAATATTTTTGGTGAACAATGGGCCATGTGGTGATGTAAGAAAAAACTCCCCCTGCATGTCTAAAGGTCGTTGTACCAAGCATTTTCCGAAAAACTTTGTTGATGCTACTACTATTGATGAAGAAGGTTATCCACATTATAAGCATCGAGATAATGGGAGAATAGTTGAGAAAATTGGTGTACCTCTTGACAACAGATTTGTTCCTAATAATCGTCGATTGCTACTCAAGTGTGGTGATCATATTAATGTGGAGTGGTTCTATCAATCTAGATCAATTAAGTATTTGTTTAAATATTTGAATAAGGGGCGCGATCGTGTAATGCTCTCATTCTATCAGAGTACAAATGATAATGAATCTGGGAAACCTGTCGATGAAGTCAACATGTACTACGATTGTAGATATGTTTCGTCATGCGAGGCAACATGGAGATTGTTGGGATTAACACTCCAATATAAATACCCTTCCGTTGAACGCCTTAGTTTCCATCTTGAAAACGAGAAGATCATTATTTCTCATGATTCGAATGAATAGATGACGTCCTAAATAAGAATATTGTTAAGGAAAGCATGTTTTTGGCATGGATGAAAGCCAATAAGATATATCCTGAAGCAAGAGAGCTAACTTATGCTGAAGCTCACACAAAGTTTACATGGAAACAAACAATCAGGAAGTATGCACCAAGAAAAGGTGGAAAATCTATAGGACGAGTCTTTTATGTGGCTCCCGGTGCTGGTGATATGTACTATTTGAGGTGTCTTATCAATGTAGCTTATGGTGCTACGTGTCATGATGATTATAAGAAGGTTAAAGGTGTTCAGCACTCTTCATATCGTGAAGTTTGCTATGCTTTGGGTTTGTTGGTACATGATAGAGAGTACGTTGATGGCATCACTGAAGCGAGTCACTGGGCGTCTGCAGAGACTCTTCGGAGTTTGTTTGATCATTGTTGTCATCTGATTCTTTGAGCATGCCACACATTGGATAAATGCTGGGAATATCTTTCGGATGATATTCTTTATAGACGATGAGCCCTTATGTGGCATCAATGTATTACGTGAATATTAAAATATTTAATTTATATTTATGTGTATTTGTAGATACTCACTATCTGGAACCATATTTGTTTTACTAAAAAAATTCCCTTTTATTTTTTGGATACAGTTGATATTGAGTGACAATGAAATCAAGAATCTGACCTTGGTAGAAATTGAGAAACAATTGAGAAGTCGCGGCAAGAGTCTACATGAATTTGATTCATTGTCATTCCCAGATTTTGATAGTTTTGAGATTAATCAGAACAGATTGATATAGACGAGTTAAGATATGATCGTAATGTGTTGTTTGTTGAACATAAAATCCTTCCTTCGAAGATGACGAATGAACAACATCAAGTGTATTCCAAAATAATACGCGTTGTTCAATCCAATGAAGGTGGTATGTTCTTTGTATATGGATACAGAGGTACTAGAAAGATATTTTTGTGGAGGGCTTTATCTTCTAGGTTGAGATCTCAGGGACAAATTGTACTAAATGTGGCATCGAGTGGCATAACATCCCTTCTCTTACCCAGTGGAAAGACCGTACATTCTCGATTTGTTATCCATTAAATCCAAATGAAGATTCAACATGCAATATCAAACAAGGAACCCCGCTTGCCGAATTGATCATTCGTTGTAAACTCAATATTAGGGACGAAGCACCAATGATGAACAAGTACTGTTTTGAGTCAGTGGACCGATTTGTACGAGATGTTATGCAGCTCGAGAACCCAAATAGTGTCGATATCCCATTTAGAGATAAAACAATTATTTTTGGTGGAGATTTCAGACAAATATTACATGTTGTACCTAATGGAACACGGCAAGACATTGTTAATGCCACAATAAATTCATCCTATATGTGGAAGGATATTACAGTTCATAGACTGACGAAGAATATGTGTCTTCAAAGTCTTGGTGAAACTGATGATTATGCCAATTTGGTTAAGTTTTCTGAATGGATAGCAACCATTGGAAACGGAACAATCGGAGAAGAAAGTGATGGTTACGCCACTATTGACATTCCTAAAAATATTTTGCTCGAAGCCTCTGATGATCCAATTTCAAGTATTGTTAAAGATATATATCCAATGTTTAGAGATGCCATTGATGATCCGACATACTTGAAGGAAAGAGCTATTTTGCACCTTCACTTGATGTTGTTGAGTCAATTAATCAATATATGACATCTTTAAACTCCTTCGAGGGCCACACATTTTTCAGTTCTGACAGCACGTGTAAGTCAGATGCCAATGTTGATTTCTTGCATTATCTGCACACGTCGAAATTCTTAAATGGGATAAAATACTCCGGTGTTCCAAATCATGAATTGCATCTGAAGGTTGGGACTCCGGATATGCTATTGAGGAACATAGATCATTCTATTGGATTGTGTAATGGTGCAAGATTAGTGATTATGAGCCTTGACAAGCATGTACTTGAGTCTAAAATTTTAATTGGCGCCAATGAAGTTCATAAGGTGTTGATTTCACGAATGAAACTAACCTCTTCGGACCTTAGAATACCATTCAAGTTTCAGCGTATACAGTTTCCTCTAATTGTTTCGTATGAAATGACTATTAACAAGAGCCAAGGACAATCCCTCTCTCCAATGTGGGGCTGTATTTGAAAATTCCTGTTTTCAGTCATGGTCAATTGTACGTTGTTGTTTCTTGAGTTAAGAATCCTAGGGGTCTGAAAATATTAATTTGTGGAGACGAAAAATCAAAAAATAAACAGACGAATAATGTTGTGTACAAGGAAGTATTCCAAAATATATAATTATTCAATATAGTTATTTAGCTTGATTTATTTTTTTGAGTTTCTATTGTTAATTCAATATTATTTACATTGTAATTCTTATACACATGCAATTTACATTCAACAACACAATTCATTCCATCTCGTGCGTCTCACGGGTGAAATACTAGTATAAGTTGAAAAAAAGACAATGTATACTCCTTTTTTTTCCTTTTTTACGCTAGTTCCTGCATATCTTTTGGTTATTTTTACGTTTTTTTCGATTTTTTTGTTCATGTGTTGCTTTATATTTATATATGTTGTTTCGATATTGTTTAAATTTATTTCTTGGTTGTTTCTTTGTTATTCCGATATTTCAAAACAAATTTTACCTATTTTTTGCTCTATTTTTTGTTCATGTATTGTTTTGTACATTGTTTCTATTGTTTCTGGGTTGTTCTATAATAATTTTAATGTTGTTCTAATAATTTTTTTTGTTGTTTCCATATAGTTTTTCAGTGTGTAAATACAGTTTTTACATATTTTTAAGCTCTTTTCATTCATGTGGTGTTTTAAATTTTGTTTACGTTGTTTCTGGGTTGTTTCCATACTGTTTTTAATGTTGTTCAGGTGTTTTTTTGTTTTTGTTTCCACGTAGTTTTCGATGTTTCAATACAGCTTTTACCTAGTTTTAAGCTCTTTTTGTTCATATGATGTTTTCTATATTGTTTATGATTTGTTTCTATATTGTTTCTTAGTTGTTTCCATGTTTTCTATGTTTCCATACATTGGATCAAAAATTGAATTGTGTTTTTTATTCATGTTGTTTCTATATTATTTTCAATTTGTTTGGTTTTAATATGTGTTTTTTTATGTGATATTTCTTGATTGTTTTATAAAATTTCGATTATAAAATTGATTATTTAACGGGGGCAAAAATTTTTTTTTCACTGAAATTTTATTAGATGAAACATGTTCGAAACAATCTTTAAAATATAATGTAAAAAAGTCCAAAAAATTTGCCGGGGACGTAAATTTATTCAAAAAAAGGGTGGGACGTAAAATTATCCAAAAATGCATGGGAGCGTAAATAGTGTCTTTCTTTCCGGAATGTGGGGCAATAGTGTCCTTAACCCAAAAATCTGGAAATAAAAATGCATAATCTTCAAAATCATGGATAGATTAAAATTGATATAACGATAAAAACACAATTATTCAAATTTAGAAATATATCAAACGAAATAACATAAATTATAAGCATTCAATTTATCTATAAAACTATTTTCATAAATACTCATATGGTTGTGCTATGTATATGTGCTGACATTATTCATATTTTTTTACACTTATCACTTTTATATGAGAAATCATCTTTTGAGCAATTAGCTTTCAAACTCATAACAAAAAAAAAAGAAAAAAGAAAAATGGCCCCCATTTTGACCATAAAGTGGACTGTAAAAGTTTGACTTGTGTAACTTTATGAGAAACCAACTTACAACGACAAAATATAAATTCACAAATTCACATCTCGTGCATCGCACAGATCAAGCCCAACACCGAATTCATGACTTCAAGAAACACATTCCTTGAATTGGATTACATTCCTTGAATTGGATTAGAAAGAATTCTATGGCCCAAATCTTGTCAACTCTTTGGATAAGGAATGTAGAAGTCCTATGTGTAGAAAAACGTACGTCCAAGTCTCCTAGAAAGAACTGATTTCTTCATGCTTGGTTAAGGAAAGAGATATTTATTCACATGTCTAATTTGTTTTGCACAAATAATGCCAAATATTAATTAAGTCAGAAAAAAGACTTGAAAACAAAGAAGAAGAGTTAAATGCATGAGCTATGGCAAAATTCAAAATAATATTCATTGCCTCTTTCTCTGTCCATCCACTTGAATCAAAGATAATCCAATTTAAGGAGTCATTTAAATTTATGAGGAAGTAATATATGTTGAACTTTGATACATGAGATCATCGTGACATATGGGTGATTCCTTACTATAACACTGTCGGGTAAAATATGTAAGGTTTCTGTTTAGGAAAATGGCTAAGTGTATAGTGTATAGGCTAAAGTCGAGGCCTGAATTTGATTCAGTCTCCGCAAGACGAAAACGCCTCGTATACCGAGTGCTTACGGTTCCGGCGCTCGTCTCTAAGATACAACGACTTTTACAATTCCGGTTAGCAACACTAGCAAAACCAGAACAACAGCGAACAGCAAGAGTTTGAACTTTCAAGCTTTGAATGAAGGGAAATGTCAATATACTCGTATGCAAAAAATGACAGGTTATTATCTTAAGATTTCGTATTATTTTTCATCTGCAGGGGTCAATATTATAGGCCTCAGGTGCCTCGTATGGAAAGATCACGTCTTTTGGCTCGAAAAGACACATTTTGCACTGACAGACGCACCTGTTCAGCGGCGCACCCGACGCACAGGCCGTGCGTCCGCCCGTGCTCGGGGGCGAATAAGGGCCTTGAAGCCCAAGCCCAAACCCACGACCCAGACCCGACCCGGCGGGCGGGGGCGCGCATGCGTGTGTGCTTGGGTGCCCCCAAGGGCCCAAACCCATAAGTCTAACTTGGGATATATAAAGTGTGCAAACTTTTCATCCTTTTCTTATGTGGGATGGAGCATTCCTCCTTCCCACATTTTCTATTTTCCATACCATTTATTTGTATTAAGTGGCTAACTTCTAGTATTAATTTCTCATTCACCCGGAATCGGTTTTGAGAAATTCCAAATGTTATTCCCATCTACTCTCTTAGTAGAATTTTTACAAATAATTTAATTCCATTTTACATTAATGGAAACCACTTAATCATTTGGTAAAAATCGGGTAAACACCCATTTCTCAAGACCAAATTCTAACAAACACTTTTAGAGATAACTTCTTTAAAGTATATAAGTTTATATTGTAGTCTGGTTTGTAAAATAATCTCAGGATCCTATGATTTTCTTAAATGCATAAATACGTACGAGATTTTTTTATCTTTTTTTGGAGGCACATCACAAAGTTATATTCACATTCCCGATTGATAAGATTGTCCATTAATTAATGTTGGAATTTTGGTTTGAGAAATTGGGTGTTCACTACAAGAAAATAATTAAATTCCAATGAAATAATTTTAATGGAATAAAAAACTGTTGGAATTTTCACATTTCCAAAGGAAATTTCAATGCTACAGTATACCATTGGAAAATTCCAACAGAAAGTCCAACAATAAACAAAACCATTTGGTACTGTTGGAATATTTTTTCTATTGGAATTTTCATTGGAATTTTGTCATTCCAACGGCCATTATACCAATGGTGCTTTTCCATTGGAATTTATGTTGGAATCGATAATTCTAATGAAAATGGCCAAATACCAACGGATTTTTTTCGTTGGAATTCCCTTGTTTTCTTGTAGTGGTTGACCGATTTTGACCAAATATTTATGTGGTTTCCATTGGTGGAAAATGAAACTAAATTATATGTTAAAATTCTACTAAGTGAGTTGATGAGATTGTCATTTGTAATTTCTCAAAACCAATTCCGGGTGAATGAAAAATTAATGCTATAAGTTAGCCACTTAAAACTAGAAATTGGTATGAAAAATGGAAAATGTGGGAAAGGAGAAAAGCTCCATCCCACATAGAAGGAATAGCTAAAATTTGCTCTATTGATATCGCTCAAGTTGGACTAATTAGTTTGGACCCTTGGGGCACCAAAGTTTTTAAAGGAGTGATGACCTACATGCTTGTGGGTTTGGTTAAAAAAACACGCGCGCGCCGCCTCCGGCCACCCACCGGCCCGGGTCGTGGGTCGTGGGTCTGGGCTTGGGCTTCAAGGCCCTTATAGTTTTGGACCAAATTTATTTAAAACCCTTATAGTTTTGGACCAAATTTATTTTAAACTCTTTAAAATTAATTATTTTTTCCAACTGAGAGGTGCGCGTGTGCGTGGACGCGCACTTTCGAATGGATGCACCTATCCAAGCAACCAGGTGCATTTTTTGATTGTAGACATGTCTTTTCGATCCAAAAGACATATCCTTTCCATCAGGCACCTTGATGCCTATATATATGAGCTCCTGCAGATGAAAAAGACACACAAAATTAACTAGATAAAAATCGAGTCATTTTATCTACATTCAGCATATTATTTTGTATCCCTTCTTTAGCTTGAAAGTTCATACACTTGTGTTCGATGTAGTTTCGACTTTTGCAAGTGCTACTAAGTCGAAACAGTAAAAGTCGTTGTATGTTAAGGATGATTGCGGGAACCGTAAGCACTTTGTAAACAGGGTAATTTCGTCTTGCGGAGACAATATCCAATAGTGGCCTCGACTTAATCTTGTCCAAATTTTCCAAATACTGTAGCCATTTTCTTGTAAATAATACCTCAATAACAACAATAAATGGGGGAGAAGGTTATCTTTATGTTATTATAAGAACTTTCCATTTAATTATCTTATTATCAAATGTGATGGAAATATCAAATGAAAATTATTGTTCTGTTTGTTACCGATCATGATTAGTTGACTTGATACTTAAGAAATAACAAATGTTTTGGATGAAAATTAAATAACATCATCATTTGAAATGTTTTGGATGAAAATTGCACAACTTGGATGGAAATTACTTGATCATTTTATATTTGATCATTTTATACTTGATCATTTTATTGAGTGAAAGAACATGATCACCATCTATCAAAAACTGAATATGATCAAGTATTCCCAGATGGCAAAAATAAGCAAAAAATCATCCAATAGTACCTATCCGTTCCAAATATTCTGGGAATCTAAGGTAGTGGGGTGTCGTTCAAAAAAGGTAGCATGAGAATTGGAGCACTATATAAAGCATGGACCAAAAGCATGAAAATGTTGCCTGATTTAACAAAAGGGGACCATTGAATAAGAAAAGCCCATGTTCTCAACAAAGTGCATCTCTTACAAAAATTTAGCTTACAATGCCATTTTGTCTGTAAGTATGTGGAGGAGCTGTTGCGCAATCTACACGCACTGGATCCTTTTGACAAGTATAGATAGAGCCTACATTCTTCCTTCAATTTTTTTTTTTCTTTGGGAAAACTTCACTTTACTCCTAGTATTAACTTTGTATCAACTACTCGTCTACTATTAAAACCTTCCTTAAACAAATAAAAATTATATTAATGGACAAAATTATCCTTAACTTGAACAAAATATTAGATTAATTAGCACATATAATATAAATTATAAATAGTTGATCGATTTTAATTAACTATCTGTTAATTAATTTGATCCCAAATTTTATTCAACACTGAATTTTAAAATTTAATAACCTTAAATATAATTAAAATAATATAAAGCAAAATACAACTTCAATTAATATTATAGAGAATTCACACGAGATGCTTTTAAAATAATGCGATGTAATATTGTTTTTTATTATTGGAAATATACAACTTTAGCAAGTGCATAGTAAATTTAGAGTCAAAATTGTAGATTTTATTTATCAGTGCATAGAATTATATCATGTATGCTACACACCACGCTACTATATGTAGTAATATATTATATGTTAAAAGAAAATCAATGTTGGAAAAAAACAGAAATTCTTGTATGATATTATTGCAATTACGAAATTAAAAGTAAAGAAGAAACTAGAAGATGCTTTTTGAAACAAAAAAAAATATTAATATTTTTCATGTCATGTTTAAATATTTAATATTTTTCAATTTGAGTTAATATTTATTTTCTTCAAGAATTGTTGTTAAAAAACAATTAGGTCAAATTAATGATATGTAATTGCGAGAGAGTATTATACTATATTTTGTTCTTATAATATTTATTTATTACTTCAAAAATAAAATTATAGTTTTGATAATTTGTCCGACGTACACTTGCACATCTTATTTAACAAATAAAATATTAAATATAAATTAATAGCAATTAATTTTACCCTTAAACTAAATTATTATATTAATGTAAATTTTTATTTTTTAGGAAATTAATGCAAATTCTCTATACTATTGGAACTATATTTTGCTGATTATTTAGTTAATAAAATTAGAGGATATGAACAAATTAATTGAAAATTGAAGTATAAAAAAGACAAAATATGAATTTAGTATTGCATATAACTAAAGGGTATTCTTGTATATCAATAAAATACGTTTTTATCGATCAAGTGGGGTATTTGAAGGTTTTATTAGTAGAGGGGTTATTTGATACAAAACCAATAGTACATGGGGTAATGTGAATTTTACCCTTCTTTTTTACTAAATTACTAATCTTGTTTACTTTTTAAGACCTTTCAAAATAACATGATATTTATTTAAAGAGTTTTTCTTTATTTTAAAATTATTATTAATATAATAATATGATACTACTAAGTCTCAACAATATTCGTTATTAGTAAGGATAATAGTAGATTAGATATATATAGGGATTGATTCAAATGAGACCAAGCCTTTTAGGTAAGACCGTGAAACCACATATAGACCATTGGATTTAATAATTAATAGTTCACATTATTAGCCTAATTTTAAACACAGGCACCTCTTTTAGGGGCATGAAGATATTTTTCATCTAATATACCAAGGATAAGATTGTAATTCTATCAGTTATGATTTGGTAACAAAAATTATACCATATCCACCTCCCGCGATTTTGGGATCAATTAATTGAGCCACCGTTCGATGGGGATGTTGTGTCGGAGTCGCGTACGAATTTGGCGGGGGCTGGGAAGGAGAAAGAAACAAAAGGTCATGGAGCTTCGTCGTCGGTGCCGGTGTGCGGGTCATGTTTTTGTTCGTTGTGTTTCTTCACTGTTATATGTCATGTTTATTTTAGTTATATATTATGTATATTTAGCTTGTAATTCTGTATATTTAATGTATAAATATTGTACATCTTACCTTTTATTATAATGTATTGTAGTCTGTTATATGTCATGTTTGTTTTAATTATATGTTATGTATATTTAGTATTGTAATTATGTATATTTAATGTATAAATGTTGTGCATCTTACCTTTTTATTATAATGTACTGTAGTCTATTATATGTCATGTTTATTTTAGTTATATATTATGTATATTTAGTCTTGTAATTTGATATATTTAATCATAAATTTTGCATAGTTTAGTATCATATTATGTATATTTAGTATACATATATTGCATATGTACATACTCTTTTTACAGTGCCTCTTAATGTCATACTTTTTTTACATCTAAATATATAAATATAGAACACTATACATGCATAACGTTAATATGCAGTATGCATGGTATAAATTACAAGGACCATTGACTAATGTTTTTCATAATTTCCAATATTTTGTTCTACGTATACATATAACAAAACTATATATGCAATATCCGTATACTAAATAAACATATAACTAAAATATTTGATTATCGTTATCTGAGAACAATTTATATTGAATAATTACTCTAAGTATAAAATATATGCATTGTAATTATGCAAAATCATTGTTTAAATATATGACGATTCCGCCTATCGTGTTTTTTGATGGATTGTTCTTCGACATATACGAATTCTATTTCTGATGCTTTTGCAGGTAGAAATGAAGATTTGTATCAATGTTGAATTGGTTCTCTATTTTTGCAGGTTTATGGCATGAAGAGAGGGAGAAGGAGGTGGTGATCGCGTGAGTTTAGGAGATGGATCAAAAAATAGATTTTCTTCCCTTAAATTTAGTTGGCATTTATTTTGGTCTAATAATTCGATTCCAATTATACCCTTGGACGGTTTTCCCCTATTTTTAATGCTACAAAATTTTCTTAGATCTTAGCCTTCCAGATTTTTTTTGGATGGTGTAGATGTGGTCTTACGTTCTCACCTAAAGCTATGGTCTCACAGGATCTCTTCCATATATATATGTTATATATGGGGATATGATCTCGTAAGGCAGCCTCTTACTGTAAGACAGTGTGGATTGATCTTATCCATCCACTCCATTTGATCAATGGTCCAGATGCCTATTAAAATTATATCATTTATCAATTAATTAAAAGACAAAAAGGGCAAAATAGTAACTAACAAAATCTTGTAACCACCTTGTCATAATCACGTCCTACAATCATGGAAGTGATAAAGATCACGTTTACATAACTGAAAATACAAAATCACACCAAATTGTCTTCCCCTCTCCCTCTCTCTCTTGCGAACTGGAGCAAAAATAAAACTCAAAACCAAACGAGCAAGAATTGCGAAATACACCATGGAAGATCAATATACTCATCAACATCAAGTTGACGTATCAATGAACACCACAGATGAATTATTGCATAATTATTGTGTTTGTGATGTATAATTAGATGAAAACGATGCATAAATAGTTTAGATTGAACATTGAGTCATTTTAAAAAGTTACAGTCAAAGATTGTTATTTCAAAATGGTGCAGAATTGTTGTGTATGTGATATATATTTAGACGAAAACGATGCATAAATAGTTTATATTGAACATTGAGTCATTTCAAAAAGTTACAGTCAAAACGTTCGTTGTTTTAAAATGGTGCATAATTATTGTGTATGCAATGTATAATTAGACGAAAACGATGCATTAATAGTTTAATTGAACATTGAGTCATTTCAAAAAGTTACACTCAAAGTTCGTTATTTTAAAATGGTGCAAAATTATTGTGTATGCGATGTATAATTAGACGAAAATGATGCTTATATAGTTTACATTGAACATTGAGTCATTTTCAAAAAGTTACAGTCAAAAGTTCATTGTATTAAAATCATGCATAATTATTGTGTATGTGATGTATAATTAGATGAAAAGGATGCATAAATAATTTACATTGAACATTGAGTCATTTTCAAAACCGTTACAGTCAAAGTTCGTTGTTTTAAAATGATGCATAATTATTGTGTATGTGATGTATAATTAGACGAAAACGATGCATAAATAGTTTATATTGAAGCCGTATCATGATTTTGCGAAAAAATGAGAAAAATTGAAAGATGAAAACTTTGCCAGACGAGAACGATGGGGGGACAAAGAAGTGAAATGTTTCAAAGTGGAGGAGAGAATTAAAAGCGTGAATCAAATAAGGTATTAATATCCCTTGAAAATTGATTGACTTTGAATAATTACCAAAAAAACTTAAAAACTGATTAATCTAAAAGATAAATTTGCCCTTTATGGGCGAAAAATAAATAAAAAAGGCAAAAAATTGGAAAAACTGATCCATTTGATTTGATAAATTAATGTATAGGATTAGTCCAAACTGTCTTACAATAAGCCCTGCCACATTTGATCTTATACCTATATATATATATATATATATATATATTTATGAGTTTTTCAACTATTATCAGGAATTGGGATCAGAATAGGATCATAATTTTAGTTAAAATGCAAAAACTTATATAGGACCGTCTTCGGATCATTTTCCATAAGATGGATCTAGCTCGCCCCCGCCTAGCCTCCCGCTTTTATTTATTTATTATTTTTCCTCTCTTTCTTTCTTTTCTCTGTCTTTCTTCTTCCCGTTCTTTTTCGCAGTCTCTCTCGTTCTCTGACTCTCTCCATCTTCTGCTCCTTTGCATATGTCATCGTCTAGAAAGGTAACTGAGGCTTGGGAGCATGTCGACTAATCCATATATGAATTGTATGAATCTATAAAATGCATTAGAAAATTCAATTGCTACAATATTCAATTTGGTTACTGGACATGCCAATTTTTTCAATATTTTGCTGAAATTGTTATTTCTAGTTTTCCTATATTTTCCTGAAATTGTTATATCTGGAGAACTTAGATTAATTTTATTTATAAATCTCTATTAATGTTATAATCTACAACATTGTTAGAATCTTTTTATGTGGTCTTATGCGGATTATACGTTTGATGCAACTGACATGTTAAATGGGGCTGCTGTTAGGAAAATTTATGTTTAGATTTTAATGATGCCATGTAAAATTTATGAGAATTACCAATAATTGTGTAAAAAACATCATCTTTAAAAAATGAAGATTGCTCTGTGAAGTGATTTTTTGTTGACAATTTTTGCCATTCTTTATCATTTGTATGTGTAATGAAGTTCTTGTATTGTTTCCATATCATTCGAATGTAGTATTCATTTGATTAAAAGTACATCTTTCAATGCTGAGAAGTATCAGTAATTATGCAAAACGTATCACTTGTTTATGTCAAAATATTGTGCATGTTCAACATGGAATATGTATCATTGTGCATCTTGAATGTATCATGTTTAACGCTGAAAAGTATCATTATTTGTCTAAAAAGTGACCTAACTTTATACATTGTACTTGAGAATATATAAAAATGTGAAACTATCACCGTGCATCTTAAAAGTACCATATTTAATGCTAAAAAATAACACTAATTACGTGAAAAGTATCATTTTACAATATCAAAACATATTTGTCTTTGAAATAACCAAACATTTGGAGTCTTGGAACCAAACTCTTTAATTAGCATGAGAACAACCAGTCACATCAATAGTCTTCTTCTTGCTCTTTTCGAAATTTTCGCCTATAAGTACAAATGAATAAGTTATTACATTAAAAAATAATATAAAAAATATCACTATGTATTTTTTTGGATTTATCTTAGAAGTATCATATTTATTGCTAAAAAGTATCACTATTTGGTGAAAAGTACCATTTTATTTTTGATGTTTGCGATTTTTAAAATGAAAAAGTATCATTGTGCATCCTAAAATTATCGTATTTATTGCTTAAAAGTATCATTGTTTCCGAAACAAGTCACTTTTTATTTTACATAATTTAAAATGTTCAAAGTATCAATGTCAATAATAAAAGTATCATATTTAATCTCAAAGTATCATTATTGCAGAACAAGTATCATTTTCACAGTAAATTAAAAGTATTAGTTATGAAATAAAATTGAGTACATTACATTCCTTCATCGATGAATTATTTTTATTTTCATTCTCCGTTGCAGAAATCCTCTTTGAATCAATATTTTTAATGAATATGATTGTAAGTAAAAAAAAAATTCACAATTTTGTATCAATATAGAAGCCAAAATCGCTTGGGGCAGTGGCACAGATGCTTTTGTAGCCGATATGGACGATGATGTATAGATTATATGTGTGTGCGTGTATGTGAGGACTGAGAGATAGATGTAAGAAACAATTTTCAAGGTTTCAAATTTTATAGGATTTTTTCAAAGTTAACTATACTCTTTATAATCGATCGAGGAGCTCATTTTTCTATAAAAATCCGATTTGCAACTTACAAAAACATCTGGATTTATTTTATAATTAGCGTAAACCTCAGGAGGGGGGGATTTTGTAATTATCCCTTAAATAAATTTTTATCCCATCAACCATGTCACAAGAAAATATAAATGAGTTAGTTATGTTATCAATTGTGAAAAGAATAATTGAGCAACTTGATTATTTTACTTGATTAATATATACTTTTATCACCAAAACCGTGAGCCGAGTTGTATTTAAATAATTACTTTGAACATAGTTGACATATTATTTAGGGTTATTGAATTTTTAGTACATGACCTATAGGCACTTTGCTGGTTTGATACTTGATATTTCCGAATTACCAATTTAGTACTCATACTTCACATTTTTTTATAAATTGGTACCTATTAACTTTTAAGGACGAAAATACCCCCAAGAAGCATAAGTATACTCAAAATGAATTTTTGAGTATACTTATTTAAATTATAAAAGCAATTAAAATTTTAATTAATTATATTATTAAAAAATAAAAGAAGTTTCTAAAATATTAATGAATTTTTAGAAAAAATAAATTAATTGCGTTAAATTAGTAAATTAATAAACATAAATTAAAATTTAATTAATCGAAAAGAAAAATTAATTTAGTTAACTAATTTTGGAAATTAAAATGGAAATTAAATAATTTAAAAATTAAAAATAAGGTGGTAAATAAAAAAAGTTATAGCAATTTTTTTATTGATATATTAATGATTTCAGTTAGTATTTAAAAAAATTCTAAAAAAACTAATTGAATTTATTTTATGTTTTACGATTAAGAATTTTATAATTTAATTTAAATAATAATAAGTTATTTTTTAGTTAAATTTATTTATTAAATTTAATAATTCTGATTAAAACTTAACTTTTTTTTAACAAAAATTTAAAAATATTTGGGAGCATTTTCGTCCTTAAAAGTGAATAGGTACCAATTTATAAAAAAATGAGAAGTTTGGGTACTAACTTGGTAACTCGGAAATGTCAGGTACCAAACCAACAAAGTAACTATAGGTGAGATACTAAAAAATCAGTAACCCTATTATTTAAACTGATATTGCACATTATAGAAAATTGATCTTTTAATATTAATTTATGTGTCTTTAAATTTGTTAAAAAAAATAAGGGTCCATTTCAAAATTTGACTCATGCCAAAAAAATCACTAGGCACGGCCCAGGATGCGCCTTGTAATCTTGTCCAACATGGCAACATCACTTCAGTAGCTCAGTAAACATCAATATGGGCTTCGGTGGGTGCCTAATCGATTGTTCGATCGATCTATCCTAAAGCGAATCGCTTTATCTTCATATTCTCCTTTATTGTTTATTCTCCGATAGCGGATCGTTAAAAGTGCTTTCCTTCTAGCTTGACTTGTTCTGTTAGGTATGTGGCTTGTTTGAGAAACAATGGATTTCAAATCTTTCAATTCTATTTCGAGTTATTTTTAAGTCATTATGGTGGATGAATCCATTTTAAAGGAAATTATTTTTCCAAATCTTCTCTTGAAATCCAAATTTTTTCATCCAAATACAACCTAATAATAATATTTTTCTTCTACTGGATATTGAAGACTCCACATCTGTTGATTGATGGAAGTCAACTGGGATCACATCTTGGCTAGTTCAAAATGTGGGGCATTAATTTGGCACTCAAACTTGTGTTGTTTCTTGGACAGTGCTTTTTGAGGGGCATGTTGTTGATGAGAAGTCTTATTCTGGGAACTGCGTTGGAATATAGTGATTGTCGTGTAAATGAATGATAGGTCTTACAAGGGAAATAACAGTTGTGTCTGACAGAAAAACTAAGTGGAGAATGGGCATGAATTCATGATGGAGATGTTGGTCGGCTCAATTTGTGGGATTAATGTGTTGACTTGAAGAATTGTTTTCTTTTCCCTTTGGTTTTTTCCTTTCAATGTTGCAAAAAGTGATGAAGAAAGAAACTAATAATTAAGTTCGGTCTTTTTGTCATCAAAATTCAATGATCTAGGAATAATTGATAAACATTATGGCCTTGTTTATTTATGTTTTCCAAAATTTCATTTCCAATTTCCAACTATTCATAGAAATGGAATAATATTTATTTATAAACTTTTTAATGAAAATTATCATTTTCACTTTTCATTTTTCACATAAAACAACATTTTCAAACCTATAATTCACTCTAAAAAAAAACCTATAATTTTAATTTTCGACCCTATATACTATCATACATCACTCATCAATTATTTATCCAATTATATATGTGGGACCCTCCATTATCAATTTATTCTACTTAAAATATTACTATTTTTTTAATTTTATCTATCTAATGGGACCCAACCTACAATCTTAAAAATATAATTTGAGTAGGTCTCTTGTAGGACCATCTTACGGATCTATTCCGTAAGACGGATCCTACAGCCCACCCGCCCCCGCCCGCCCGCCCGCGAACCTGTTATTTAGGAAAAAAAAACTGCTTCAACTAGATTGGAATCGAACCCGCGACCTTTACATGGTCAAGGTGGTGTTCTACCACTACACCACTAGTTCTTATTGTGCTATTTCAATGTAACCTTGTATATAAAGTCATTCATAAATATGCCTGGTAAATTGAATAAAAATTAGAAACGTCTCTAAATGAAGAGGCTAAGAATCGAACGCAAGTCTATTAAAAAATATGATACATTATCTCAATAAATGGATACTTATAAAAGTTTTACTTTAACTACATCATATTTATTTTTTATTTTTCCTCTTTTTTTGTTCCTAGTTTGTAACTGTATTAAGAAAACTGATATTTATCTCAACAAACAGATACTTTTACTTATAAAAGTGTTACTTTAACTATATCATATTTATTTTTTCTTTTTTCTTTTTTCTTTCATTTCTAATTTGTGACTATATTAAAAAACATGATACTTTATCTCAAAAAAATAGATACTTTAACGTATAAAAGTGTTACTTTAACTCTGTTATATATATATTTATTATAATATATGCATAATTTGTGACTATATTAAAAAATATGTTACTTTATCTCAAAAAATAAATACTTTTACTTATAAAAATATTACTTTAACTCTATCATATTTATTGCTCATCTTTCTTTGTATTTATTGTTAAAAAATGTAATATTTTATTTAAAAAATAGATATTTTTTACTCATAAAACATGATATTTTGTCTCAAAAAATATATATTTTACTCATAAAGGTGTTAATTTAACTCCGATATATTTATTTGTCCTTCAATGTAATGTAATCATAATTTGTGGCTATATTAAAAAATATGATACTTTATCTAAAATAACCGATACTTTTTCTCATAAAACTGTTACTTTAACTGAGGAAGAAAAACAGAAAAAATGAAAAAAAAAACAAAAAAAAAGGCAGGAGCTGTTGTTGACCCGCGGACCTGGTCAACAGGATCCGCGGATCCGCGGGTCAAAATATGATTCGTCTTACGGATTGCCCGTAAGACGGTCCTATATGAGTTTTTGCCATATAATATATAACAATTAAACTATTCAACCATTATCAACTTTTTAAATTATTATATACATAAAATGTTACTTCAAAATTAATCAACCAAACACAATATCATTTTCAAACCTACATAAAATTCATTCTCATTCATTCATCCAAACATAATTCCAGTTTTCAAAAGAAAACGTATAAATTCTCAAAATTTATTTTCCAACACTATAAATTGGAAATGGAACATGGAAACATAACCACAAGACTTATATATTATTGTGATTAAAGTGACGAAGAAAGTAAAATAAAGTATTGATTTTTCATAAAGAGTTCTAGCAGAAATAAAGTATTTAAATAAACATCTAGTGGACCCAACTATTTAAATATCATAAAATGTATACGATGATCAAATCAAATGTCCAAATCATATTTCTATTCATGGTGGCCGTCACTCGTGATTCCTTCTTTCGGCCAATGTGTATCACACAAGACGTTGCTAACCATGAACTTTTCCTTTGCGTTTTCCGAATTATTGCATAAAAACTTTTATGTTTCTAGTTACATTGCTATATATAGTGGGTTATCCATGTAGACATGATCTATTTGAGTTGTGGAAATGAATAGTCTAAGTCAAACTATATTCTAGATTTTCTTTTTTATTTTTGATTTCACTTTATATTCCATCATTTATATTGAAGATTGTATTCATATCCTTTATGAAAACTTTTATGTTTCTAGTTACATGTTATATATAGTTTGCTCCATACAAAGTGCTAATGATTCATGTAATCATCTCTAAGATACGACTTTCAAGTTTGACTTAGTAGTACTTGCAAAAATCGAACTTACAGTGAAAAGTAAATATTTCATAACTTTCAAAGTTAAAGAAGGGAGGAGAATAAATAACATGTTGTAATGCAGATTGAATGGGATAAAAAATGAACATACTGGGGTTTTATTTACAGAATTTTGGATGTCCATTCACACTGGGTGCAACCCTTGGTTCCGATCGATATGGACTGTCAGATCATGTCTCTTAATCAATAGCCGCGATATGATGGTTTAGATTGCGTCCTTGGAAAGGAACACACCACTTGGCATGGACTCATGCACACTGGAGAGTCGTGTCCAGTCATGGTGCCCCCGCCTACCGAGTACCTCTAAATCGACCAGTGGAGTTTACAACTGATTTGATTCCAGGAGCTGCCCCAGTATCGAAAGCACCATATAGAATGGCACCCAATGAGCTTCAGGAAATTAAAGTTCAGCTACAAGAACTTTTGGATATTGGTTTCATTCGGCCGAGCGTGTCACCTTAGGGAACACCATTTTTATTTGTAAAGAAGAAAGATGGGACAATGAGAATGTGTATAGTCTATAGAGAATTGAATAAGCTCACCATAAAGAACAAATATCCATTGCCAAAGATTGAGGATCTTTTTGATCAATTGAATGGGGCAAGTGTATTTTTCTAAGATTGATCTGAGGTCTGGATATCATCAACTGAAGGTTAGGGAAGAAGATATGTACAAGATGGCTTTTAGGACCCGATATAGGCACTATGAGTTCACCGTGATGCCCTTTGGACTTAGTAATGCTCCAGCAGTATTTATGGATTTGATGAATCGGGGTATCATTCGTACTTGGATCAATTTGTGATTGTATTCATAGATGACATATTGGTGCACTCAAGGGATAGAGAATAACGTGAGAAGCACCTCGGCATAATGTTGGAGACTCTCCGTCAAGAAAAATTGTACGCAAAATTCAAGAAGTGCTAGTTTTAGGACATTTAGTTACAACAAAAAGTATTGAATTCGACCCAACAAAAGATGAAGCTGTGGAAAAATGGTTGGCTCCTACGAACGCCAATGAAGTATGTAGTTTCTTGGGCCTTGCAGGATATTACAAAAGGGTGAGAAGTTTGTTTGGACTGAGAGGTGCGGGCAAAGATTCCAAGAACTCAAATGGCGTTTAATCTCAGCAGCGGTTTTGACAATTCCAAATACTACAGATGGTTTGTAATCTATAGTGATGCCTCAAAACAAGGGTTTGGGTGTGTTTTGACGCATAATGGTAAAGTGGTTGCTTATGCTTCAAGACAACTAAAACCTCAGGAGCTCAATTACCCTACACATGACTTGGAGTTGGCAGCAGTCGTGCACGCCTTAAAGATATGTCGTCACTATTTATATGGGGGAAAATACGAGATTTGTACGAATCATCAAAGTTTGAATTATTTCTTCACACAAAAAGAGTTGAACATGAGATAGAGGAGATGGTTGGAACTTGTGAAAGATTAGGATTGACGATCCATTATCATCCGGGTAAAGCTAATATCGTAGTAGACGCACTTACTCGGATGAACAGAGGAACAATTGCAATAATATTCACAGAACAAGAGGAACTTATTAAGGAATTTGCCAAAATAAAAATAGAAATTATAACTCCACCAGAAAGGACTGAGGCTGTAATAGAAATATTAATGGTCCAACCAACGTTATGGTGTGACATCAAGGAAGCACAAATGAAGGATGAAGTTTTGTGCAATATTAGGAAGAAGACGTTAGTCGGGGAAGTTAATGGTTTTGAAACAACATACGATGGTGCACTGGTGTATGAAGGGAGAATATGTGTACCTAAGGACGACGAATTAAGAAGAAAAATATTGATAGAGGCACATTGTACACCTTACACAGCACAACCAGGTGGAACAAAGACGTATCAAGATCTCAAGGGAATTTTCTAGGGGAAAAATCTGAAAGGAAGCATCGAAAAATTTGTGGAGAAATGCTTGACATGTCCGAAAGTGAAAGCCGAGAACCAACGACCATCATGATTATTGAGACCACTTCAGATTCCATAGTGGAAATGGGAAATGTGAACATGGATTTTGTAGTGGGTCTACCAAGGTCAAATCGTTGAAATCAAGCTATTTGAGTTGTAGTAGACCATTTAATTAAGTCATCGCACTTTCTACCATCAAGATGACACACAGTCTAGAACAATTGGCACAACTTTATATTAAGGAAATTGTAAGATTATATGGGGTACCGGTATCTATAGTTTTAGATAGGGATCCGAGATTCACATCAAAATTTTGGGGTAGACAAAACTAAATTTTAGCACAACTTTCATCTGAAAGAACCATTCAAATCTTAGAAGATTTACTAAGGGTTGCATTTTAGATTTTGATGATAATTGGGAGAAATACTTGCCTCTTGTGGAATTCTCTTACAACAACACCTGTCAGGCGATTATTGAAATGGCCCCTTATGAAGCCCTATATGGCAGAAAGTGTAGATCCTCTATCTATTGGGACGAAGTTAGTGAGAAAAAAGTGTTAGGTCCCGAGCTAGTCGAGCAGACGGTCAAGGTTATTGAGAAAGTCAGAGATAGGATAAAAATAGCCCAAACAGGCATAAATCTTATGCAGATCAGAGAAGAAAAAACCTACAGTTTGAAATAGGAAAGAAAGTTTTCTTAAAGGTTGCACCGACCAAAGGAATAGTAAGATTTGGTAGGAAAAGAAAACAGAGACCTAGGTTTATTGGACCATTCGAAATATTGGAGCGAATCGGGGATGTAGCTTACAGATTGACATTACCGCTAGATATAGCAACAGTTCATAATGTATTTCACGTGTCTATGTTGAGAAAGTACGTCCACGATCCAAACCACATAGTCAATTGTTAAGCATGGAAAGTCAACCAAGACACGACTTACGAAGAAAAATCGAAGGCTATCCTTGACAAGAAGATACATAAGTTGATAAATAGGGACATCACCCATGTCAAGATTCAGTGGAATAGACATGGTTAAAAGGAAGCAACGTGGGAGCGTGAAGCCAAGTATCCCGAGTTATTCCATCAAGCAGGTAAGCGTGAACGAGGACGAATTTTTTTTGTAAGAGTTGCAGGATGTAACACCCATATTTTAATAATTTTAATCTTAATCTATCTTTTGTTAAAATTGATTTTAGTTGATAATATATATAAGTATTAGTGGAGTTAGCTTTTGTTAGACAAAATTCTAAGTTTTCCCCACCACCCTCATTTTATGCCAACTAATGTTCCACATACTCATGTTTTCAGCAAAACTTTAAGAAAGACATTTCTATTTCTTTCCTCAAACCCACATCTATCTCTAAAGTCCAAGAAAATTTTTTCAGTTTCTTTCATTCTTCATCCCTATTTTCTTCTCGTCACTGCCCACCGGAGTTGGAGGGGAAGGTGAGTTTGTAATTTTAGTTATAAGATAAATTTATGGAGTGGAATCAGAAAGAAGGATGAATTATTGTGAAATGCTTTACTTTATTTGAAGGTGTATGTATAAGTGGGTGTGTGTATAAAAAGCCCATGCGCCGACTTTTCCTTTGTATTTTTTGTTGTTGTTGTGTGTATAGTGTGTGTTGTGTGAGTGTTTGTGTGTATAGGTGTGTGTTTTGTGTGAGTGTGATTAGAAATTTTGGTCCTAGGGCTATAAAAATAGCGGCCGGTTATTCGCCCCAAAATTTAGCTCAAAATTAGGCATGAAAAATGGGTCGGCCCATGCGACGGCTTTTCATTTTTTTTTGTTTGACCCGGTGGGTTAAAAATAGCACCGGGTTTAGCCCGACCCGGCTCATTTTTTGCTTTGACCCAGTGGGTTGGCACCGGGTCGGCCCGACCTGGCCTGTTTGACACCTCTAAGTGTGAGCGTGAGTAGGTGTGTAAAAATTTGGATGTTATGGTGTTGGGGTGTGTTCGTCGGAGCATTCACCGGATATGGTTGTCGCCGGAGGTGGGGGAAGGAGATGAGGTGCCGTTGGAAATTTTTGGGTTTAGGGATGTGATTTGTTTTTGTTAATTTGATTTAGATTTGGACCTAGTTTCAATATAGGAGATTTCAATTTAACCCAAATTCCCAATTCATATATTCTGAAATTTTCAATTTTACCTCCTGAAGTTTCAATTAGGCCAAATTCCCAAATTAAAATTTCAGATCTTCAAAATTTACCCTAATAACTTAATTAGACTTTCTTGATTTTTCATATTCAACCCCTAGGACTTAGTTAAATTTTCTAATTTTTTTAATTAACTCCACAAATTTTCAATATAGTCTATAATCTCAAATTCATTTCTGATTTCTTTCAATTTAGCCCCAATACTTATATATTTTTAGTCAATTTTCACCTACTAGAAATTCCTATGCTATTTTACAAGTATTATTCTTTTAATTAGAAGTTACTATTTAATCTCTAGCCTTAAATCATGTTAAAATAATATTGTAGTGACGAAGAACCGTACAATTAAGTTTTATACTTTCGGGCAATTTGTGCATCTATTTTATTTACGGATTGAGGTACGGATTCTTGTTACATTTTATGTGTATAATTCATTATCCTTGTTAAATGCCTGAAGTATTCAATTATTTGAATTATGCATTTTCAATGTGTTACATGATATGAATAATTATATGAATTATATGTTTTTGATGTATTACGTGATATGCATAATTATGTGATTTATATGCTTCGAATGTGTGATATGATATGATTATTTTATTATGAAATACATGCTTTTCATCGCAATGTATGTTATGTATGTTTATTCCACGGGAAAGGAAATAATTTTTGGCCACGTGCCAAGGAAAAGGAAAATATGACATTCGTGCCACATGAAAGGAAATATTTTGGCCTCGTGCCATGGGAAAGAAAAATATAACATTCGTGTCACGGGAAAGAAAAATGTTTGGCCTCATACCACGGGAAAGAAAAATCTGGCATTGTTGGGAAATTTATGTAATAGATTTTGATGATGCTATGTAAAACTTAGATTAGGAAGTTGGTACCCCAATTTTGCTGTAAAATCAACTGTGTAATAGATAGGGTTCTATTAGCTGAGTCGAAGCAGCAAAATTGAAGATTGCAGAAGTTGGCTGAAGATCGAAGTGAAGACTCTGATGTGTGTCAGCTGAGTATTGCAGTGAAGGATCAGTCAAGTTCCAGAAAAGCTGTCTCAGCCAGCAGACTAACATCCAAGTCACTCCCAGATAAGTGGAGAAGACTATATTAGGGGTTAAGCAACAAAAAGGACTGAAGAAAGCTGAAGATGTTCATTGATAAGCAAAGTTAAAAGTTTGCCGAAAGAGGAAATATGTCTGATTTCAAACTATAAATTTGTTTTGCTGAAAGAGTGCAAAATGCTATGAACCAGTGGGATGCTCTTGCAAACCTGCAGAGGTTCATGCAATGTTACGGAGCATTAATTGGAGGTTCAGTCTACATCAAATGATGCAAGACACGACAAGACAACAACGTAAAGTGTAGTTTGAAAAATGGATCTATCTCTTAAACGAATCACTATAAAATGCTGAGGAATTTATTTGAGAGAGGTTACTTGAATATACGAAGCAATAGACACATACCTACAAAAATTCAAGCAAAAAGATCAAAATACTCTCAAGCAATAAATACTATCCTTAAGACTAAAACTCGGAGGAAATCGATCCAACACACTCACTGAAGGAAAGACCACTTCAAATTGTTGAAAAGGAAACATTGTTGAAAGAAAACGGGCTTGCACATCCAAGGTTGAAGGAAATGCATTGAGGTTCCTGTTAAACTATGATTTGGACTTGTTGGAGGTCTACGTGATCAAATCCAAAAGTCTAAAGGAGCTGAAGTAGCAGGACAACCGTCTTGTGAAGAGATGAGTTCCAGGAGAAGCCGACTGTGTGATCAGGGCTTGCTCGGACTGTCATCCTTTTGTAAAGAAGTCACTGGTACTTAGTGGATTACCTCCAGGAGTTGGAGAATAGTGGATTAGAGGAATTACTCATTTCCTCGAACCACTATAAATTGCTCTGAGTCTTTTACATTCAGCACATTTACTTCTGGCATATTATATCTATTGTTTGTTAAATTTGCTATGTCTACTGATAATAACTAAACTTAAAACAAGTGTTGAAAATATATTATAAATAAAGGGTGTAAGACTTCCGCTGAAAACCAAGTTTGCTATTTTTTAAAAAATGTCACCTCACTCAATTGAGTTATCTTATCAACAACTCTCTTGAGTCTTTTGACTGGCTAACTCTACTATTAAGATTGAACTAAGTTGTCCCTCAAGGACTTAGGTGACTTGTGCTTTAAAACTCTAATTTAAGGATAAAATCGAAAATTTAGTAAAGTCTATTAAACCACCGTCCCCCTTCTAGACTTTACATTAACACCCCTTGGGACCTACAAGTGGTATCAGAGCGGTTGGTTCATTAATCCTTCCGCACTGGTTACTGAACTAGATTTCAATCTTTATCAAAGATACAACATTTGCTATTTTTAAAACTTTATTTTTAAAGTTATTATCATGGAAGGAAATCTAACTCGCATTCTTATGTTTACTGTGGAAGAATTTGATGACTGGAAGATTCTTATGCAGGCACATCTTTCTGTTTTACACGATGAGATGTGGTTTGTCATTGAGGATGGACGCCTACAAATAATGAAAGTGAACACAACTGTAAAGGCTGCTGCTCCTGCTGCTGAATGATGAGAGGCTACTGCAGCACCTGTTGTACCTGTTGCATCTAGACCAATCATGGTTGAAAAGCCTCGATGCTAGTGGACCAATGAGAATAGAAAGAGATACAACATGGACAATGTTGCCATGTATATTTTGTACAAGACTCTTTATAAAGCCATGTTTAACAAATTTAAATCATGCAGAACGGCTAAAGAGATTTAGGAAAAGCTAACTTTAATTTGTGAAGGATCAGAACAAATTAAAAAAAAAATTAACTGTAGCTGTACAAAAATTTGAAAATTTTAAAATGCTTGCAGGTGAAACTTTGGATCAGTTGGATGCCAGATTTACAGAGATAACAAATGAGCTCTCAGCTCTTGGCAAGGAATACACATGGAAGGAGATGTGTATGAAGATACTGAGGTCACTCCCAGCTGAGTGGGAAATGAAAGTGATGGCCTTGAGACACTCCATCGACTTGACAAAAACCTCCACCATGAGCTATTCTCGTATTTGAAGGCTTATAAATTTGAGCTCAGAAGAAAAGAGCAAAAAGAGATAGTTGTACCCCAGACAGCTGCTCTATTAGCTGGAGAATCTAAAAGAGCTGACTCCAAGGAAACGATTGACCAAGAGGAGATAGCTCTTATGGTGAAAAGATTTAACAAGTTCTTTGACAAGAACTATAAAAGAAACAAGGCTGAAACCTCCATAAGACACTCAGCTCCTTCCATGACCATGGAAGACAGACCACACAAGAGATCTGACCATCAGAGAGTTGAATATCAGAGAGCTGATATTCAAAGAGCTGACTACCAGAAAACTGAGAATCTGTACTAGAATTGCATACAGCCAGGACACTTTGTTGTTGACTGTTCTTATCCATCAGTCAACAAGTACAGAAAATGAGCAAGAAAGAAAGGTCTTCAAAGAAAGGAGACAAGAAAAGGAGAAAGCCAAGTTGGCTGCTGAAACTCACACAACCAAGTGCAAAGAGATAGTTGAGTCAGATAGTAGCGAGGCACACTACTCCTCAGACACTGAAGAAGAGGCTTTGATATGCCCCATGGCCAAAGAACAGGAAGATGAGATACATTCTAACTCATCTAATTCAAATTCTGATGATAGTGATATTGACGCACATTTCATCACCCACAGATCTTTATGATTCTATTAGCAAAATGATGAAAGATTTTGAGCACATAAAAACCTCTTACACACTTCTAAATGAGGAAACCAGCCAGTTCAAAGCCAAAACTCACAGCTGACTGAAGAGTTGAGTATTGTGAGTCATATAACTGATGAGACTAAAGAGCTGAAGGCTGAGATTGCTAAGGTCAAGGCAGACTTAGCTGAAAAGGATAAGAGGGAAAAATACTTGAAAAGTGTGATTGCATCACTCAGTAAATCATCTAAAATATTGGATGAATTACAAATGATCCAAAAAGACATAGGAGATAAGACTGGGTTAGGATCTAACTCCTTTGTCAATGCTCAAACTCCAAGAGTGGTTTTGGAGAAAGGATCCTCAAGTAATGGGGGAGTCCAAAAACAAAAAGTCACCATATGTTACACCCACTCACACTCACAATCACACACAGGTTGGCCTGGGTTATAAAGGCAAAGGTAAGAAGTCAACAGAGTATGATGAAAGGATAGCTGAAACTAAATTCAGAAGAGTCCATCAACAGACCCCTAATAGAAAGTATTCTGTGAAAGCAAAACAAAACTACCAAAAGGCCCAGAGGTTTCAGCATAGAAAGCCACATGATGGGAATGGTAGAAATTATCCAAGTAGGGCTGATTAGAATAATCAAGTGAGTTATCAGTCAAGTCCTAAAGGATACAAGCCCAAGTGGCAAGACCTTAGACTCAAAACAGGTCATTCCCTAGGCAAAGAAACCATTATCAGCACACATATGCACCCAAGCAGAATGCTCACTATGCACAAAAGTTTCATTACAGTCTTAAGAAAGCAAATGCACCAGCACACTCACAGGTATACAGACAAAAGAAACAGTTGTATGTGCCTAAAGCTCCCAAGCAATTTGCTAAGATTCATTATGATTATTGGAATTGATAGGTGGCAACCTCTTAGAGTCAAATCATTTGGCTATGAGTTGGTTGGATCACCTCATAGTGCTAACTCTTCAGGACCCAGACAGGTTTGGGTACCTAAAAATTGATTTCCTTGATTGCAGGTTCAAGGAACAGATGAGTGCCAATTAACCTGGTACATGGATAGTGGTTGTTCCAGACACATGACTGGAAATAAAAAGATTTTATCAAACTTCAAGGAATCAAGAGGAGCAAAAGTTATATTAGGAGGAAATGAAGCTCCAGGGGAGATTAGAGGCATTGGATCCATAAAGAAATATAGACTGGAAATCACAGATGTAGCTTATGTTGAAGGGATGAATTTTAATATGTTGAGTATCAGCCAACTCTTTGATAAGGGCTACATTGTAGGATTCAACATGGGAGTATGCCAGATCAAGAATGTTGAATCAAAAGAAGTTGTGCTATCAGGATTAAGGCGAAAGAATATTTATGTAGTGGATTGGTCAACTACTATACCAAGTAATGCCTACTAGAAAAGAGCACAGCCAAATCAAGTTGGTTGTGGCACAAAAAGCTCAGTCACCTGAATATCAAGACAATCAACAAGCTTGCAAGAAGTCATCTTATCCAAGGATTGCCAGACTCAAGTGTATAAGAATAAAAACATTTGTGGTGCATGCCAGATGGGAAAGCAAATCAAGTCTTCATTCAAGGACAAGCCAAGTCCTTATTCAACCAGGATCTTGCATTTAGTGCATATGGATTTATTTGGTCCTATTGAACCAGCTAGTATCAGTGGAAATAAATACACCTTAATGGTGGTGAATGATTATTCAAGATACACATGGATCATCTTTATGTGTAAAAAGAAGGAAACTTTGCACAAGCTTCCACAGCTTATGAGGAAAGTTCAAAATTAAATAAGTCAAACCATTATCAAAATATGGTCTGACAGAGGAACTGAGTAAGTCAATGAGATTATAACTCAGTATTGCACATAGAATGATATTGCTCAAGAGTTATCAGCTGCAAGAACTCCACAATAGAATGAAGTAGTTGAAAGAAGAAATAGAACCCTCAAGGAAGCTGCAAGGAACATGTTAGCTGAAACTGGATTGCCTAAGAGATTTTGGACTGAAGCCATTAATACACCCTGTTACACTCAAATAGGTGTATGATCAATAAGCCGCTGTCCAAAACCCTCTATGAAATTTGGACAGTGAGGAAGCCAAATATTGGATATTTTCATATCTATTTATGTAAGTGCTTTATTCATAACAATGGCAAGGACAACTTGAAAGCTTTTGATGCTAAAGCTGATGAAGGTATCTTTTTGGGATACTCACTCAGAGTAAAACTTTCAGAGTGCTGAACAAGAGGACTATGGTCACAGAAGAGTCTATCCATGTCGTTTTTGATGAACCTAATGTTATTGGAGAAGACATTGATGAGTTACCTGACAAGATGAATCAGCCGACTATTTGAAGAGTCCATATGTTGAGGCAGATATCAGAAGACTCAACCCAGAGGAAGATGAGATAGCTGAATTTCAGAGGCAGCTGGAAGGCTTGTAGACTTACTCCAACCAGATGTGAGAGGGCTGAGACACCATCCACCAGAGCTTATCATTGGAGATGTTAGAGAATGAGTAAGAACTAGATCCAGAACTCAACATGAAGCTATGTTCATTCATCTTATTTCTCAGATTGAGCCAAAAGATATGTCACAACCATTGGATGACACAAATCTCGGATTCTAGCTATGCAGGAAGAACTGAATCAGTTTGAAAGGAATAAAGTTTGGGAATTGGTTCAAAGGCCTACCCACCAAAATGTTATTGATGTTAAGTTGGTATTAAGAAACAAGATGAATGAATAGGGATCTGTAGTGAGAAACAAAGCAAGATTATAGCGAAACAATATTGCCAAGAAAATGGCATAGATTTTGATGAAACCTTTGCACTGTTGCAAGATTGGAAGCAATAAGGATGTTTCTTGCTTATGCAACACACAAGAACTTCATAGTCTATCAAATGGATGTGAAGAGTGCATTTTTGAATGGACTTTTTAGAAGAAGAAGTCTATGTGGAACAACCTTCAAGTTTTGAACAGAAAAATATTGGAGATAAAGTCTACAAGCTCAAGAAGGTATTATATGGTTTGAAGCAAGCACCAAGAGCATGGTATGACACATTGTCACAGTTTCTTATAGACAATGGATTCACCAAAGGCAAAGTTGACAGAACACTCCTCAAAATTCTAGATGGAGAGAGTATAGTGGTTGCTTAAATATATGTGGATGACATCATCTTTGGATCCACAAACAAAGAGATGGTGATAAATTCTCAAACCTTATGCAAGGGAAGTTTGAGATGAGCATGATGGGAGAGCTGACTTTCGTCCTAGATCTTCAAGTCAAGAAAATGAAGTATGGAACCTTCATAAGCTAAACCAAATATACCAGATATTTGATGAAGGAATTTGGTATGGAAGAGAAGTCATCTTTGAAGATTCCCATGAATACATCAGTGAAGATGGATATGGATGCAGACGGAAAAGCAATTGATCAAATAAGATATAGAGCACCCATTGGATCATTGCTCTACTTGACTGCCTGCAGACCAGACATCACCTTTGTTGTAGGTGTATGTGCAAGATTCCAATCTGCTCCAAAGGAAAGTCATATGAATAAAGCTAAGAGAAGCCTAAGGTATTTGAAGGGAAGCCAAGAAGTTGGCTTATGGTATCCAAAGGAAGGAGGATTCAAGCTAATTGGCTATTCAGACTCAAACTATGCTGGATGTAGAGTTGATAGAAAGAGTACATCTGGTACCTGTCAAATGCTTGGAAATAGATTGGTTTCTTGGTTCAACAAGAAATAAAATTCAATAAACATCCATAGTTGAAGCAGAGTATATTGCTGCAGGCAGATGTTATGCCCAAGTTCTATGGATGAGGCAACAACTGAGAGATTATGACATTGAAGAAAGAGATATTTCAATTATGTGTGATAACACAAGTACCATTGCAATCACTCAGAATCCAGTATTGTATTCAAGAATCAATCACATTTATGTCAAATATCATTTTATAAGAGATCTTATTGAAAAGAAAGACATCACATTGGAATACATATCAACTGAGAAACAGTTAGTTGATATATTCACAAAGCCCTTATGTGAATCAAGATTTGAAGAACTTAAGAATGAGCTTGGATTGATTGAGCTGTGTTAGGAAGCTCAGAAGACTCATTCAACGGAGTTAAAGATGAGAGAATTGTATATCAGAAGAGTTTCACTTTTCAGCCAAGTGAAACAACTTTAGTCAGCTTGTATCGAGTTAGTTGGACAACCAAGTGATCATTCAATCGAGTCAATGAAGAGCAAAGCAGAGTCGAGTCATAAATGAAGAAAGCTGAACATTTATGAGCTAATGGACAAAACGAGGCCATTTTCCTCGAGCAGGAATGTTTTTAGGCTTGTTGTCAGCATCATTTAATGATGTCAGTAAAAGTCTGCGATAGTTTATCCATGTTAGGATATAAATGTTGTTGCATTTAATGTGGGGAAATTAATGCGATTTGAAAATGTGATCTCAACCGTTGATCAGTTTTAAACTTTTTGAATTCTAAAAACTATCCCTTCAAGTCCCATATATAGAGAAATTTCATTTTCTCTCTTCTCACTTACCCACTCTTGCATTCGAAGGATTCCAAATTTTCTCTCGGCAAAAAAAGCTCTGAAACCCTAGCTTTTCATCTCTCATTTTCAAGTTCGAAATGGCACCTACCTATAACTATGTTAAGCTCCCTGAGAAGATTCATACTGGAGCCTTAGTTTATTTTGTAGGCCTTGTCAAATAGGGCGTTGACAAGGATTTTGCGAAGAAGATTGCACAGAAACTTGAGAAGGCTGGTCTCAAGAAATATCTGACGATGGATATGTCTCATACATACCCCAAGGAGGTGGCTATGTACTATGTGAATGTTGTGGTTCACGATGATGAGATTTGTTCTTCGGTGAATGGAAAAGACTTCAAGTTGGCTGCGATTGACTTGGCTGAGTACTATTTTCTCCCTACCAATGGTCTGAAAGAGTTGACTGTAAGGATGTTGATTTGGTTGCTGCTTGGAAGGAGATAGCGAAGCCTGAGAATGCTGCAACACCAATCTACTCAGCTTTGAAGAAGTTGATCAATGAGGACTACCACAGGCTCATGGATATGGTGGGGAAGTGCATTGATATAAAGTTTGTCTCATTCAATCAAATCTCTCAAACTAAGTTGATTGTAATGGCAGCCATTATGGAGGAGAAAGAGGTAAACTGGGCTGAGTTCATTTTTGGCAAGCTATGCTGTAGGTCCCAAGGGGTGTAAGTGTAAGGTTTAGAAGGGGGTTGAATAAACATTACCAAATTTTTGATTTAGTCCTTTTAAAAGTTCAGAGTTGATACTACACACTGTGTCCTTGGTGGACAGACCAATTTAGTTAATCAAGAGAGTTAGTCTCTCAACGCACTCAACTCAGTTGCCGTGATGGAATAACTCATTGTTAAGTCTAAATTAACTCAACTCGTGGTTTGTTTTCAGCGGAAGACTTAACACCCTTAAGTTTGGTTAAGTAGAGATTTAGAGCTTGATTTAGTACTTAGAGATTATCTAGTGGATAGCAAATATGTCGATGATTTAAACAAATATGAAGCAAGAATTAAAGTCTTTGAAATGTAAGTGACACAATAAGATTTTTATAGAGGTTCAAGATGGGGTAATTGTTCTACTCCTCTCTTCTCCAACTCCCCGGAGGAATCCACTAGGTATTGATCAAGATACAAAGTGGTAACAGCCCGATACAAGTCTTGATCACACAAACACTTGATCCTTTGGGACTCGATCCGAGACGCCTTGATCACTCACCGCTTCTCGTGCGACTCGGCTTCTTCACAGGGCAACGCTTTGCTACTACAGCCCACTTGCTCAAGCTCTTTGGATTTGATCACGAAGCCCTCCAAAAGCTAAAGACTTGGTTCGACCTTGAACCTTCCTACAATCCTTCGTGGAATGTAGACCCCTTGATTGTTCAAGAATTTCCTCTTCAACCGATTGAAGTTATGTTTCCTTCACAAAGAGTGTTGGATTGATGTTCTTCGTAGTGTAGGCTTGAGGATTTAGCGTTTAATAACTTGAGAATATTTTAGGTTACGCTTCTAATAATTGCTTGAATGTTTTTGGTTACGTCACCGCTTCCGTAGTCATTCCTCGGCCTTTTATAGTGATCTTTCAAAAATCGCCCGTTGAAGAGATAGGCTTATTTTTGAAAGTCACTTGTGGTCGTTGGCTTGTCTTGTTTCTGATCCTTGGAATTGCCACTTCCTCGTATGAATTGTTCTCCAGCCTTTTCGTAGTTCGACACGGTGTAGTGCTTCCCATTAGTTAATTCCTTTTGCACGCTTCGGGGTGAGCACTTCGAGAAAGGTAGTATGGAGATATTACTTGTTTAGGTAATTCTCTTGATTTACGGCAACGGATCTTTTTCGATTATCTCGACTTGACCGCATTTTCTTGCTTTCCCCAGGTGACTTAGAGTCGCCTTCCATTCATTGGATGACTCTTCATCACTTCAACTTGAGACTTGGCTTTTCTTGAGTTGACTTGATCGATACTCCACTCACCGCATCTCACCGCTCCTTCAGAGAGTTCCCGTCTTCTCTTCTTTGCCATACTCAAATCTTTGCAAAAATGAGTCTTCCTTCTAGTCTCCGCTTGTTTTCTTGCATGTTTGGGCATAGTGACTTAACTCACTTGACCAGCCCTATTTATTACAAAGCGCGTTTATAATAATTGGGGTGCCAACTTCCTATTCTAAGTTATACATGGCATTCATCAAAATCTAAACAATAAATTTCCCAACAATTTCCCCCTTTTTGATGATGCCAAAACTTAAACCATACAAAAATGTAAATAGCAAAGATACATACGAGATAGTGTATTCACATAGAATGTATGCGTAGAATCAATCCTTTTATTGATCATAACATTCTTGTTCTTTTACACAATCACAAGGTGTATCGAGCAAACATTTGTCTACACAAAAAAATAAAGAATTTATAGCTTTATTGCGTAAGACTTACATAGTATGTATTTACATAATAAAATACATGAAGGGGTGGACAGAACACTTCATCTCCTTCGTTGTCTCCTTCTTTCATCTTGTTCAAGATCTTCTCGCTTCTTCTTCTTTTTTTCTCGTCGTCACCGCTTTTCTTCTTTTTTTATATGCCTTCCTCGGCTTCATCTCTTCTTAATCTCTCTTGTCTTTCCTCCCATAGCCGAGTTTGTCTCTTGTTTTCTTCTTCTCTTCTTTTCGCATACTCAAGATTACTTTTAGCCACTTGCAAATTTGCTACTTGGTCAAGACCAGCCCAGATCCCTCCTTTCTTGCCTGGATCTACGTATTCAATGTTTTTGGGGCGAGAGGCCTGTCTCAAACCTCTTCCTCCACCACCGCTTCTTCCTCTACCTCTGGGCGTGTATTGTCTTGGGGTCTTCTTCTTTCCAAATGAGTGACCGGCGAGTGACCAGCAGAGTGATCACGCCGTAGTCTCATCGCTCGTCGCCTTCTTCACATAACGTGAGACCCTTTTCCCAAGACAAGTCCCAAGCTTGAGCCATAGACATATTTGCAAAGTATCCTTCGATGCGAGCGTTTTAAATTCATCAATTGATCATGGCTCGTCCCGACATCCGAGATGGCATAAGTGTCTCTGTCTCTTTGGAATGCCTCCATGTTGTTTCAAGATGTTTATAACTCGGGCATCCATTCTTCCTTCCACTTTCTCCATCCCTCGCTTCAATTGTTTTTTTCTTTTCACCATAGATATAGCAGAGTGTTGGAGTGGCGAGAGTCACTGGAGTTTGTTTGATAATATCACCAGGTACAATACCTTGTTGGGGGTTTGTGCGATCATCAAGGTCACATCTTTCGATCCTTCCCCCTCAACGGACTTTCCTTTCTTTTGTTTCAACACTTCCTCACCGACTTTCCCTTCGCAACATCCTCTGATCCTCTTTTTCAAACTTCAGATCTCTTTTGTGCTTTTAAGGTATTCCTCTTCCCCCTTTTTGGCATCATCAAAGGAGAGAGGAACGCCTGAAACAGATCGCAAGCGAAATCGAGCCTGCGATAGTGGAGTTCTGTCTCGAGTCTCTTTGTGGAGTATGCGGCACGAAATTCGAGCGAGTAGCGTTGGACTCTCGCTTTGAAATTAGCTTCATTTCAGCCATGAGAAGGCTGAATTTTCTGTCCATATTTTCTTCCGGCACGCTGGAGATCACTCTTATTTTGCTCACGCAGCTACTTTATCTCGGCAGTGTGAGCTTCATGCATGTGCTCAATGTGTTCTCTCAATTTCGTTTTTGCATCGGCATTCTCGGCTCTCCATACAAGCGACTTGTTGAACAATGTCCTGAAGTATCTAACTTCTTCCACACGCATTGTTTGTTCTTTGTTGCCACCATTCCCCGATCCGATCAAGTATTGTTATGCCTCTCAAGTCGCCAGTAAGGTTGGCATCTCTGTTGTCCGCCGCATGTCCATAGAGGCCGATGCCTCTCCATCCGTTCAATTTCAAAAATAATGCCTTGAACACTTCCCGAACTTCGATTGTTTCTTCCGTTGATCCGATGGCCACGCAGCGTCAAAGTCATAGTCACCGAACGATGGTACTGACGAAATGACAGGAGCTGGTCTCAGGAAGCGTGCGAGCTCGTTCTCGACTCTTCATGGAGGTCGGGTACCTCTAAGGAGAAAGGAAATGATTCTACAAAGGAATCATCACGGCCAACAGGATTTGTTCAATGATGAGAGGTGCGCATGAAGTTCCTTTTGAGTCGAACCTGCTGCGGCTTGGGAGCCTACGCAGTGACTCTGTTTCACCGGGGTCTGTTGTGAAGTGGACCCGACTTTGCGACCCTCGGTCTCTCAACGGCTTCGTTGGTCTCACCGGTTTCTCCAATTGAGTGGATCTGTCCTCGGCCTTATCGGAGCGTCATCGGACGATGATGAGATTTCCATTGGTGGCTCATCATCAAGATTAAAGGTTTGATGAGTAGTCTTGAGATCGACTTGCTCGTCTTTGGGAACATCCGCAATGAGTCTTTTGATCTCACGGGGATGACTCGGCTTCTTCGCCGCCGATCCCGGAAAGGTTACATCGATTATCCTGGGAATCATGAAGCGCGCTTATCTCCTTTTCGATGGATCAATGATAGCGGGAGGGATGTTCTCTACTTCGCTTCTTTACCCCGGAAATCTCAACCTCCCGTGGGCCTTCATTACCTCCTACGCCTCAATCGCAGTGAGGCCTTGACCTCCCTTTCGACAAAGTCACTGTCTTAGGGTCTTCTCGTGGTGGCATCCATTGGAGTCTCAACCCCATGGATTGCACTTTCATTGCCCAGTGTTAACTCCCGGGGTTGTTCCTTCCTCGTGCCTCGATCGCATCGCAGCGTCATTAGCCTTTAGAGCGATTGGCACCTCACCGAGACAGTCTCAACTATCCGAGCTTCGTTGATGGCAACTTGTTGTTCGTTTTGTGTTTGTACTTTCTCCACTTCACTTCCTGGATCCGTTGTGGAGTCATCTGCAGATTCTCCGACCTTGCCGCAGTGGAGGGAGTTTCCCCCTCACCGGGCGCACCACCGAGTGACTTGGAATGGGGTCACTCGTCTCCAAACTCCCTACTGCTTTTACCGAGTGTTCACCGTTGGGGCGGTGGTAAGACACCTTCATTAGGGGTTGGCTCAACTCGGGTCCCCACTAACCCGCCATCTCCGCCTCTTTAATTGCTTCTTCCGAGTGAGTGGGAAGTGGTGGCAAAGAACAATGGTGGCGATTTGTCAACCACTCCCATTGGATCAATTTCGATTGTGTTTTGGAGGACTCTCATGGTCCCTCCATCATGCTCTTCTCATGAAGAATTCTGATTCATGCATTGCTCGCCGCATTTGCACCTCTTTTGTGGCGCAAAGCAGAGTCCGGATCCTCATCATCATCATATAAGACATCAAGGAGATGATGTGTGTGTTCTGCGGGTGCGGTGATAGGGCGTATGATCTTTGGCCTTCTCACGTGCCTCGGCTTCCTCTGCTCTTTCCTTCTCCTTGTCCTTGAAGATCTGCAAGATATCTCGTGCGCTTTCTTCATCCAAAGTGCTTGGACCACGTGGGTCACTCCAAGAAGTTCAGTTCCTCTTCTTCTTCTATAAATTCAGGCCGTTGGAACTGTTCCTTGATCGACTCAATTTCCACTTCCTCCACTCTCGCAGACGATTTTGGATGTCCGGGTAAAGTGGGGATAGGATCATCACATCACTCGCTCTCTATCGCCTTCTTCTTGTGTCTCGGCCAAGCGACTATAGCTATTTCTTCGATTTGCCTCTCATGATCGCCTTGGCAGACTTAGATGTTTCATCTATAGTATCCGGAGACTCTCTTCTCCAGCCTCCCAGATCTCGTGTCTCTCTCGGTGAGTGGTCGACTCAAATGGGTTTCTCAAGCTCGAGTGCTTGATGATTCTTCTTCGTCTCCTAGTTTGTACCGGAGGGATTTACGGTTTAGAGACGCTTTTCTTAGAGTCTTGGCGGCGGGGCGTCTTGGTGTTTTCTTCCGAGAAGCTGGTCATCTTGGCTTGTCGATCTCCTCTTTTGACGATCGGAGAAGGTAGTTGAGAGTCCTTCTCGACCACGCTTTCTTTTGCGGGAGACACGGCTGTGGGGGCAGTGACTCGACTCTGGGGCGGGAGCGAGTTTGACTTTTTTTGCTGCGAGCAAATAGCCATCTTCTTAGCACCGCAGGGGCGCCTTTCTTCTTTTCGGTGGAGAGGAAACAATCGTATCTTCGTCAGGTCACCCCCTCACTCGTCGCCGCCTCTCTTGGCGTAGGCTCTCTTCTATGCGCCCGCAGAGGTTTGATCTCGAACATCCTTTTGTTTACATGGAACGCCTTTCCATGTCTAAGAGGACTCCTTTCACTTCCATCACCGGCCAATCACTGTGGCCATATCCTAGGATCCTCCAAATGTACCATCTTCCTTGAAGGATTTGTTCCCTACATTTTGGCATACTCTGTAAAACAAACTCAAATTTGATTTATTTTCCTTTCTTCAATGATCGCCGCCATCACGATCAATTTTGCTTTTGACATTGGTCAAAGCCGCCAAATTTGATGTCAATACATTTGGCAACTATGTCCAACAACCTTGTGATAATCCTCCTTCAAAGACCTCTTGTTTGTTGTGTAAACTATTTTATCAAAGATAGTCGGGCTTGGCTACTTCCTTCCAAGCAAAGGCCAGGTTTACATCAGCCTTCGTTGATTTCTCGATGCTCCTTCCGCTTTAGTGAGCGGTGTTCACCAAATCCTTGACGAGAGATGGTGAGCTTCTTTCCGTGAATGAGATGACTTTATCCCTTCATCGTGAATCGCAAAGATTCACGTAGAATTGTGCGACCTCCTCCACATAGGTCATCGGATATTCCAACGCGAAACGGTTTCACCGGGATGTTTCCAATTTCTCAAAGAATTTTCTTCACCTGGGTGTCGTCGGACCCTGTTTTCACCATGCCGTCGAAAATCCACAAGAGACCCGGTGTGGATTTGCTTTCCTAACTTGACAAAATCATAGGTTGGTGCCATTTTTCAGATTTCACCGAAGAAAACTTAGAGATTGATTTGAAGATAGATAGGGTTTTGAGAGAGTTTTTGCCTTTGCTTCCGGGAGAAAGAAATGAACAGTTTTGGTAGTGTGTGAGAGAAACTGCGGACGAAAATGGTTTAAGTATGGTTTATGAAAGGACGTGCGGGTGGTTTTTGAAATGTGATCGAAATCAACGGCTTAGATTTTGCACGCCGATTTAGCATTTAATGTCTCATATTTAATGCGGCAAAGATTTATATCCAATCATAAGCTTGGTGTGCGGCTTTTGCCTGTACACGTCATAATTATCTTTGACGTCATTCTTAAAAACATTCCCGCTTAGTAAAAACGATCGCGCTTTTGTCACTTTTCTCATAAATGATTCACTTTTACCCTCACTGCTTTAACTCTTCTTCTCACGTTTTCTTTGTGACTCAAATTGTCACCGACTTGGTGTAGTTTTTTCTTATACGGTGATTCATTCAAATTGATTTTGGAGTTCACTCTTTTTCCCTTTCTCTCGTGTTCCATTTTTTTTTTTTTTTGATTCTTCCGAGTGTCACCACCAATTAACCCTAACTCATGCTTGAGTTCTTCAAATCTTGATTCACATAATGGTTTTGTGAAGATGTCGGCCAATTGTTTATCGGTTGAGATATATTCCAAGATGATGTCCTTCTTTTCAACATGATCTCTTATGAAGTGATATCCGACATCGATATGCTTTGTTCTTGAGTGCAACACAGATTTTGAGTGATTGCAATTGCACTTGTGTTATCACACATAATTGGAATCTCTTTTTCTTCAACTTCATAGTCTCTCACTTTCTTTGTCTCATCCATAGGACTTGGGCACAACAAATGCCGCTTTTGCCGCAGCCTATGTATTCTCGTTCACCGTAGAGGTGGCTATTGAATTTTGCTTTTTGCTAAACCAGAAATCACCGTTTCCTAGCATTTGACATGTGCCTCGAGGTGCTCTTCCCGTCAACTCGCATCCAAAGATAGTCGAGTCCGAATAGCCGCTAGCTTGAATCCACCTTCCTTTGGATACCATAAGCCAACTTCTTGCTTCCTTTCAAGTATCTCAATATTCTCTTAGTTCTTTGTCATATGGCTCTCTTTTGGAGCCGATTGAAATCTTGCACATATACCTACATCAAAGGTGATGTCCGCCTGCTTTCTCTTTGTGAGATAGAGCAATGATCCAATAAGTGCTCAGATCTTGTTTGATCTACAGGCTTGCCATCCGCATCCATGTCCATTTTGACCGATGTATTCATTTGTATTTTCACGTAAGACTTCTCCTCCATACCAAATTTCTTCATTAAATCTCTGTTTGTATTTTGTTTGACTTATGAACGTTCCATCCTTCGATTGTTTCACTTGGAGTCCAAGGAAGAATGTCGCTCTCCCATCATGCTCATTTCAAATTTACTTTGCATGAGGTTTGAAAATTTTTCACACGCTTCTTTGTTTGTGGATCCAAAAATGATGTCATCCATATATTTGAACAAGCAAGATACTCTTTTTGTCTTGGATTCTCAAAAGTGTTCTATCTACTTTTCCTTTTGTGAATCCATTCTCGCTTAGGAATTGTGATAAGGTATCATACCATGCTCACGGGTGCCTGTTTCAATCCATACAAGGCTTTCTTGAGTTTGTATACCTTATCTCCAAGAGTCTTCTGCTCAAACCCGGAGGTTGTTCAACATACACTTCTTCTTCCAATAGACCATTTAGGAATGCACTTTTTACATCCATCTGATATACAATGAAATTCTTGTGAGCTACATAGGCAAGAAACAACCTTATTGCTTCCAATCTTGCTACAGGAGCAAATGTTTCATCAAAATCTATTCCTTCTTCTTGGCAATATCCTTTGGCTACTAGTCTTGCTTTGTTTCTTTCTTACCACGTAACCTTCCTCGTTCATCTTGTTTCGAACACCCATTTAGTACCAATAACGTTTTGATGTGTGGGTCTTTGAACTAATTCCCATACTTTATTTCTTTCAAACTGATTCAGCTCTTCTTGCATAGCTTGAATCCAATGTGTGTCATCCAATGCTTGTAACACATCTTTGGGCTCTATTTGCGAGATAAAGCATGTGAACATAGCTTCTTGTTGAGTTCGGATCTTGTTTTGACACCTTCTCTTATATCTCCAATGACAAGTTCTCGTGGATGGTCTCTCACCATCTTACATCAAAGTTGAAGTAAGTTAGTCAGGTTCGATTGTCTAGAAGTTGTGTTGCTTTGATCACTCTCTCGCACTCACTTAGCCGCAAATTTTCCAAAGATTTTATGAGACTCGGCTATCTCATCTTCATCCGAGTTAATAGTTCCACTTGACTTGACAAAGATAGGACTCTTCAGATGGTTGGATGATTCAAACTTATCACCGACTCTTCAATGTCTTCTCTATTTACATTTGGCTCATCGAATACCACATGAATGGATTCTTCCGCAACCATAGTCCTTTTGTTGAGTACTCAGAGCTTTGCTTTCACCGAGTATCCCAAGAAGATACCTTCATCTACTTTAGCATCGAAGGCCTTTAGATTGTCTTTGCCATTGTTGTGGATAAACCATTTACATCCAAATATTCTAAAATATGCAACATTTGGTTTTCTTCCACCCAAATCTCATAGGAGTCTTTGTCACCGCCTGTTTATCATACATCCTGTTTTGAGTGTGGCAGTCGTTGATTGCTTGACCCAAAATCTTTTTGGCAACCCCGCTTCAACTAACATGGTCCTTGCCGCTTCTTTGAGAGTTCTTTCCTTCTTTCTCGCAACTCCATTCTCACTTTGTGGAGTCCTTGCTGCAGATAGTTCATGACCAATACCATTTTCAATACAATATTGAGTTATTATTCCATTGACAAACTCGGTTCCTCTCCGATCTTATTTTGATAATGGTTTGGCTCTTCTCATTTTGAATCCTCTTCATCACCGTGGTAGTTTCAGAGAGTTTCTTTCTTCTTACACATGAATATTGTCCATGTATATCTTGAGTAGTCATCTACTACCACCAAGGTGTATTTCTTTCCACTTATGCTAGCCGGTTCTCTTTGGGCCAAATAGATCCATATGTAGCGGATGCAATATTCTTGTTGAAGATGGGCATGTCTTTTACGTGAATGATGATTTGATTTGTTTTCCTTTCGACATCGTCACATATACTCTCCTTTCTCAGATAATCGAGTCCGGAAGTCCTTCCACAAGATTACTTCGCAAGCTTGTTAATCGTTTTGAAATTCAGGTGACTCGGCTTTTTGTGCCACGTACCAACTTGATTCAATTTGTGCTTTTTGCTAGTAGACAGTCTTTGGGTGTAGCGGTTGACCAATCTACTATATACATGTTCTTTTGTCTCGCATCCTTGCAACACAACTTCATTAGATTCAGTGTCCTTGATTTGACATATACCCATGGTAAATCCAACATTATAGCCCTTGTCACGAGTTGATCGATGCTTAACAAGTTGAAGTTGAGTCCTTCAACATATGCAACATCCGTGATTTCTAATCCGTTCCTCTTGATGGATCCAATGCCTCTTATTTCACCTGAGCTTCATTTCCTCCAAATATGACTTTTGCTCCTTTAACTTCTTTGAATTTTGACAGATTTTTCTTGTTTCTGTCATGTGTCCGGAATGACCCATCGTCCATGTACCAGGTTCCTTGGCACTCACTGCTCCTTGAACCCGCAATCAAGGAAATTAAGTTCTAGGTACCCATATTTGTCTGCAGGTCTGAGGGGTTAGAATTGTAAGATGATTCAACCAACTTATAGCCAAATGATTTGACTCTAAGGGGTTGCCATCTATCAGTGCCATAATCATAATTAATCTTGGCAAATTGCTTGGGGATTTTAGGTTCATACAAATTTGTCTCTTTTGTCTCGTATGCTGTGTATATGTTTTAGCAATCGCCTTCTTTGGGTAATTGTGGTGTCTCCGAGTGTAGTTCCTAGGTGCATATTTGTCTTTGATGAAAGCTCTTATACTTTTGGAATGGCCTTTGCTTTGAGTTCTAGGCCTTTGCCATTTGGGCTTATATTCCATAAGTCTATGCCGATAGTTCACATCATTCCAATCGGCTTGGCTTGGATATTTTCTACCATTCCCATCATATGTATTTCTTTTATAAATTTTCTGGGTTTTTGGTAGCTCGCTTCTTTTTACAGAGTATTTTCGCTTGGAGTTTGCCTTGAGGAACTTGACTGATCTCTTCTCACTGTCCTTTCAAATACTCAACTCGGTCGTTTTCCTTTTCCTTTATAACCAAGGCCGCTTTGCTTGTAATTGTGCTTTGGAGTGAATGTGTGTGCAACATTTAGAGTTTTGGATTTTTAGACTCTTCATTGCTTGAAGATCCTTTTTCCAAAATTACTTTTGGAGTTTGACATAGCACAGAGGAGTTAAATCCTAAGCTTTGTCTTGTCTCCACATTCTCTTTGACTCATAATAAGATCATCCAATGATTTAGATGCCTTAGTGAATGATGCAATCACATTTTTGAGGTCATTCTCCCTCTTTTCTATGGCAACTATTTCTGCTTAGCTTAGCATTTTCAGCTTTTAAACTTTCATTTTCATCACTATTTGACTTAGAGTACTCGTTCCTTAGTCACCGTGAGTTTTGGCTTTTGAGTAGGTGTTTTTCCTCATTTAGTAGTGTGTGTGAGGATTTAATGTGTTCAAAGTCTTTCATCATTTTGCCTAATGAATCATAAAGATCGAGTGGGTGATGAAGTGTGTGTGTCACATCACTATCACTAGAATCCGAGTTTGATGAGTTAGAGTGTACCTCATCTTCTTGGTCGGGTTGATCTTGTTCCTTGGCCATTAAACGGTCGGGCTTCTTCTTCGAGTCACTTGAGTAGTCGGCTTCATCAAGCTCAATCACCGTCTCTCTTGACTTGGTCAAGTTTCAAGAACTCGTAGCCAACATTGCCTTTTTCTTTTCTTGTCTTCTTTCTCTCAAGACCTTTTTCTTTCTTCTTCATTCCTGTATTTGTTGACTACGGGATATGGGCGATCAATGGCATAGTGACCTGGTTGTCTACGATTCCAAAGATAGATATTCAACCTTTTGATCGCTCTTTCCATTCTTGGATTGTCGCCCCTTTGATATTCACTTTTTGATGATCTGTTCTCTTGGTTGGCCTATCTTCCCTTGACTTGGAGGAGTGAATGTCTTCGAAGATTCGCCCTTGCCTCTCTTGTAGTTCTTATTGAAGAACTTGTTGAACCTTTTAACCATCGTGGCTATTTATTCCGGATCAATGACTTCTTTGACCTCGGCTCTCTTTTCCATCCTTAACAATTAGAGCGATTGTTTTGGGTACAAATTGTCTCTTCCTCGATCTTTTCTTCTCACCAAATTCGTAGGCTTTGAGATCTTAGAATAGTTCATGGTTGGAGGTCTTCGATAGGTCCATGGAATGTCTTAGTGCCATGACCTTCATTTCCCATTCGGTTGGGAGACTTTTTAAGATCTTCATACACATTTCCTTCGTGTATATTCCTTTCCGAGTGCGAGATAGCTCGTTGGTGATTTTACGTGAACCGAGCATCCAGTTGATCCAGGTTTTCTCCGAGATCATTTTGAAGTTCTCAAATTTCAGACGGCCACCGATAATTTGTTTTCTTTGATTTGCTCAGAGCCTTCACAAATCAATGTTAGCTTGTCCTGATTTCTTTAGCCGTTTTGCATGATTTGACTTTATTGAACATGGCTTTGTCCAATGTTTTGTAAAGGATGTCCTTGGCTACATTGTCCAGGTTGTATCTTTTTCTCGTCATCATTTGTCCATTCGGTTCTTGGTTTTTCAACCATAGCCGGTCTAGGGACAACATCCTCTTCTCCTTCAAATGAGCTCTTCTTTACATTGTGTTCACCTTTAAGATTTGCAATGGCCCATCCTCTATCACTATCCACATCTCATCATGTAATCTTTGATAGATGAGCCTGCATACGAATTTTCCAATCATCAAATTCTTCAATTGTGAACATAGGGATGTGTGTCAAATTTGCTTCCATGATAATAAATTTTAATGATAAAAAGAGTTTTGAAAGTTTAAGTACTAAAGCGGACTTTGAAAAGTTTGGAGATCTAGTTCAAGAACTGGTCAAGCGGAAGGCTCAATGAACCAACCGCTCCGATACCACTTGTAGGTCCCAAGGGGTGTAAGTGTAAGGTTTAGAAGGGGGTTGAATAAACCTTACCAAATTTTTGATTTAGTCCTTTTAAAAGTTCGAGTTGATACTACACACCGTGTGTCCTTGTGGACAACCAATTTAGTTAATCAAGAGAGTTAGTCTCTCAACGGACTCAACGAGCCGTTGATGGAATAACTCACCGTTAAGTCTAAATTAACTCAACTCGTGGTTTGTTTTTCAGCGGAAGACTTAACACCCTTAAGTTTGGTTAAGTAGAGATTTAGAGCTTGATTTAGTACTTAGAGATTATCTAATGGATAGCAAATATGTCACAGATTTAAACAAATATGAAGTAAGAATTAAAGTCTTTGAAATGTAAGTGACACAATAAGATTTTTATAGAGGTTCAAGATGGGGTAATTGTTCTACTCCTCTCTTCTCCAACTCCTGGAGGAATCCACTAGGTATTGATCGAGATACAAAGTGGTAATGCCCGATACAAGTCTTGATCACACAAACCGACTTGATCCTTTGGGACTCGATCGAGACGCCTTGATCACTCACCGGCTCTCGTGCGACTCGGCTTCTTCACAGGGCAAATTTTTGCTACTACAGCCCACTTGCTCAAGCTCTTTGGATTTGATCACGAAGCCCTCCAAAAGCTAAAGACTTGGTTCGACCTTGAACCTTCCTACAATCCTTCGTGGAATGTAGACCCCTTGATTCTTGATAATTTCCTCTTCAACTGATTGAAGTTATCTTTCCTTCACAGTGAGTGTTGGATTGATGTTCTTCGTAGTGTAGGCTTGAGGATTTAGCGTTTAATAACTTGAGAATATTTTAGGTTACGATTCTAATAATTGCTTGAATGTTTTTGTTACGGTCACCGCTGCTCTCGTAGTCATTCCTCGCCTTTTATAGTGATCTTTCAAAAATCTGCCCGTTGAAGAGATAGGCTTATTTTTGAAAGTCACTTGTGGTCGTTGGCTTGTCTTGTTACTGATCCTTGGAATTGCCACTTCCTCGTATGAATTGTTCTCCACTTTTTCGAGTTTTGACACGGTGTAGTGCTTCCCATTGGTTAATTCCTTTTGCACGCTTCGGGACTGAGCACTTCGAGAAAGGTAGTATGGAGATATTACTTGTTTAGGTAATTCTCTTGATTTACGTAACGGATCTTTTTCGATTATCTCGACTTGACCGCATTTCCTTGCTTTCCCCAGGTGACTTAGAGTCGCTTTCCATTCATTGGATGATTCTTCTCACTTCAACTTGAGACTTGGCTTTTCTTGAGTTGACTTGATCGATACTCCACTCACCGCATCTCACTTTGTTTCTTGATAGAGTTCCGTCTTCTCTTCTTTGCCATACTCACTTCTGTCTTGGCAATGAGTCTTCCTTCTAGTCTCCATTGTTTTCTTGCATGTTTGGGCATAGTGACTTAACTAACTCGACTTGACCACCTATTTATTACAAAGCAGTTTACGATAATAATTGGGGTGCCAACTTCCTATTCTAAGTTTTACATGGCATTCATCAAAATCTAAACTATAAATTTCCCAACATATGCCAAAATGTTCTCAATGTGAAGGTGGCTGCTGAGGGGAAGTTTGCAAGTTTGCTGGGTTATGGCCTGATTTTAGGTCATCTAATAGAGAACAAGGGTGTCCCCCTGCGAAATGGGAAACCTTTCCACGCAAATAAAAGAATGTTTAAGGCCAACTTCTCTGGTGCCCAGAAGCAGGCACATGCAAAGACGACTGCAACCTCTGAGGGGGAATCAGCTGAGCATGTCCCCAAGGACACAACTGCTTTGGTTCCAGCTCCCTCACCAAAGCAAGTTCCAGCTCCCTCCCATGTGATTAGAAAGAAGAGAACAATCTGCGCCCCATAAGCCAGCTGGGAAGAAGCAAAAGACAAGGGAGACAGCGTTGAGCCTGAAGTTCCTCTAGAGAGGAAGACCTGGAGGAGGCTTGTGAAGAAATCGACAAAGCTGTTGAGCCAGCTGAGTCTGCTATAGCTGAGAAGGAAGAAGTTGTTGTAGAAGAACAACAGAAATGAAATGATGCCGATGATGTGTGGAGCAGTGCTCAAGAAACTCAAGTAGTTGCTCAGCTATATACATCTGAACAAGACACAGTTGTCAGGCCCACAACTGATACATCTTAACAAGACACGTCTGATACAAGAAAGGATGACTTAGTTGTGATACCGCCTCAGACCGATGTTGTTGCTACTGAGGTTGAGAAGGCTACTGAAGAGCCTATGCATGAAGACGATGATGATGAGATTCATATTCTATCCCTTGCATATCCGACATCGAAGAAAGGCTGCGTGCATGGAGGTTTTTGAAGTTAAGTGCTAGCTGTATTCAATTTGAAAGGCCCAAGATAATTGAAGAAAAGGAATACCTTCTAGGTTTCCTGGATTACACCACTATTCGCATTGCTCTAAATGCAGATTTTTGCACGACCTTGTTGTATGATAAGAAAGAAGTTGAGAATGCTAAAGCACTGGAAATGAGAAAGTCTGCTTAGGAAGCTGAGTCCCACATATGCCTATTTTGGACAATAGCTGCAGCTATCCCTCATATACAGAAGTGATGTGGAAGTGTTGGATGCTGAGCTGCAACAAGCACTTAACGAGTCCAGAGTAATCCATGAGCAATCTTCACTCAGGGTCCCTGGAGAGTCATCTTCCATTCAAATCTCTCCAACCCCTGATATTCTTGAAATAGTGAGGATCATTGATGCTTCTACTTCACCAGCTCACTCTGAAGGACAAACCAGGGAAACTGGCGATGAAGCTAGGGATGAAGATGTAGTGGGCAACGTAGATGACCCAAGCCTTGTGAAAGTTTTTGAGACAACTGCCCAATTGGCTGACAAATTAAAGGGAACAACCAAGTCTCAAGTTTCAATTGACGCTACTGCTCGTGATTCAGCTGATGAGCCAGCTGAGGGGGAAACTGAACACACCATAGCTGGGTTAGAGGAGGTTGTGGGATACTTAAACAAACTGCAGTTAGGAGGCAAAGGTGAGACCCAACAAGAACATCATAGTGGGATTGACGATGCTTTGACGGTTAAGACTGTCTTAGCTGAGATTCCAACTGCACTGTAGGCCGAGGACGTTGCTAAAACAGCTGAGGCACAGGATGGACAGCAGACCAAGTTAGTTGAGACTATTGGTCACAAAAGTGCAATCCAAGAGGTTGAAACCTCGAAGGATGCCAATGTCCAAGACCCTAATGCAGCTCTATCTGCAGAACGGAATATTGCTGAAGACCTTAATGCGGCTAAGTATGCAGTAGGGATTGATGAAGGCCTTACAGCGGTTGAGATTGATGCTAAGGTTGCTGAAGGACCCTAGGAGGTTGAGATTTCCAGGGGTGTTGCTCTTGAAAAGGAAAAGTTGTCAATTCCACCACAGTAAGCGCTTTATGTGACTCTGATGACAATGTGTCAGTAGAGTTCCTTGACTCTGACAATGAAGCTGAGTCAACTCTCAAAGACCCAGCTCTAGAGGAAGAAGTGGCAAAACTGAAAGAGGCCCCTGAGAAAGAAACATCTTCGAAGTTTACTGTGGTTAATGGCCCATCCCCTATGGTGCCATCACCATCCCCTGATGTTGCTAAGGAAATTGAGCCTTCGAATACTCAAAAGGAAGCAACAACTAGAGCCAACGAAGCTGTTGAGACAGCTGAGGCCCAGTCAACTCAGCAGGCTACCACATCTGCGACTGCCAGTGAAGATCCCACGACTGAGGCACAAAGAGCTAAAAGCCAGGGGAATAGAGGAAAGGCACCCGAAAGAGGAGTGGGAGATGTTCCTACAGTCCCTAGTGGCCTATTCTAAGAATACTTTCCATTCATTAAAGAAGTCCCACTGGAAACAGATTAGAGATCCATCCAGACGAATTCCAGGCACCAGATGATTTGACAGTGGTACCTTTTGGGTTCGACTTTGACTGTGTGTGGCCAGAGGATCAACCATCTGAGGTAGCTGACTTCAGAAAAGCCTTCAAGGCTATGTGCGCTGAAATGGAAGCAATGGACAGAAGCTTTGCTGCACTCAACCAACGAATAGATAACCATGATGCCATGATTTCTGGAGATATCCGAGGAGCTGTTATCATAATTTGAGAATGGACGATGCAAACGAAGGAACTAAGAATAGAGCAAGGAGCTACTTTTAAATCACTCTTCGCAAAACTAGTGATTTGGTGTGGGGTTGTTGAGATTGAAATGCAAGCAAGACCTTCAAATATACAGAGTACTCTTTGAGCTGAGATGATGCTAATGAATGCAAAGATGAAGGCTCTTAGATCCAAACATAGTGCAGCTTGTTCGCCTTATTTTTAGCTTCACCGCAAGTGTACGGTGTAGTTGATAGAATAGGGTAGCAAGGTCGTATCCACAGAGACTAATAAATTAGTGTACTAAGTATTGAGATCAAAATAGTCTTATCTTTATTTAGACGATCGAAATTGGATGATTGTTGTTGGAAGTTAAGAAAAAAATATACCATAAAATACAATGCAAAAGTAATAATTGAAATATCAAGAGAATGAAATGGATTCCCGGGTTATGGTTTCGATTAATATCTCTCTTGTTATCCGATATAATCAAAGCCAAAGTTATTATCAATCTTCTTATAAGACGATCACAAAAGTATTTTATCCTCCCTCTCGAGATGTATATAAAATATAGATTGAAATATCTATGCTAGCATCTCTACTCAATAATAGATACATAACTCCCAAATACACCAAAGATCAAATATCCTCACAAATATCCACAAACCTCTCGATTATGCAAATATTCATGTCAAGTACTCGAGATCTAATATTGAAGCTCATCTCTCGAATTATGAATCAATACATCAAACATGCTAAATCATTGGCCAAATGATAGAACAAGAATCAAAACAAAGTACTCAAATAAGCTTCAAATTAATAACTTCAACTAAGATTATAACATCCAACAAGAGTCAATTAATCTACTTCCAAACCCATAAATCACAAGATGTTTAGCTACACATGATATATAAACAACTCATAGACAAATTGTTCATGATCATCTCAAGCTCAAATAAAAGATTAAGATACAAAGAATGAGAAAACTAGGGAAATGATAATATCTCGATTAATCTTCAATCCTTAAGCTCCAATGCGACCCGATTCTTCTCTTGATTATACCTTCATGAAGTTGGTATTTTCCTTGAGTTCTATGGTATATTTTCAGCCTCCCTTTTCCTTGTTGTGGGCGCCTCCATTTGGTTATATAGTGTTTGGGCAAAACCTAGGTCAATGTGCTGTCAGATTTTGGGATTTCCGCATAGACGAATGGCCCGTGCCCTTACGCACAGGCTACCCGTGCATCCAGTCGAACCAAATATCAATTTTTACAGCCCACGCATGACCCGTGCACTTACGCATGACCTGGTCGTGTGTCATGCCGAACCAAAGTACAAAATTTTCAGACCATGCGCGACGCACGGGCGCCCGTGCCCCCGTGTGGTCAAATTATGCTCTAATTCCGCCGATTTTTCTCGTGTCAACTACTTACTTCATGTACTCATTGGTCCACATATATTTTCATGATTCACAAGGGTTCTAATAGCTACAATGCTCCTAATTGCCACAAAAGTGCTATAAAAATAGTGATTTTCCTACAAAACGAGCAAAGCATAATATCTTTTCCACAATGAGAGAATACAACCCATTTTACTGAGTTAATGCATGCTTATCAACCAATTATATCTATAATTATGACCCAAAATACATGCAAAACTCACACTAATCAAACCCCCAAACTTAAACTGTTGACCGTCTCGGTCAGTGCTTTATAAACAAGATAAAACATAACTGGGAGGAAGGAAAAGCAATAAATAAGAACAACTCCACAAATTCATACTGCTCATCATAGATATCAAGCAATGAATCAACCAAGCCTCAAACATCTAATATAGAACATACATCAATGAAATCATGGTAAATATTTTGAATCACAACACTCACCGATTAAGTGTAAACTCTCATCTAAAATGAATAAGGGACGTGTTTACGCTCGAATCATATCAATATTGCAGAATTACCATAGGCTTGCAAATTGTCTCATATCTCCGCCACTAGAATGTATGCAATTCATGATCAAAGGACTTTCTTATTTGGTTGTAATGAAGGTTCTTTGGTTAGGGTAGAGAAATATAGATAAAGTGACTCAAACTCGAGCGTATAGATTGGTAAGCACATTTTTTTATTCAAATTTATCCTCTTCAATTAAATTCAATGTACTACCCAAATCACCCCTCATTTTCATCAATTTTTCATATCTCTTTTCCCTTTTCTTTTGTAAAACTCAATATGTCTTTTCACCCTGCATCACAATCCCCAACCTACAATTTTTCTTTCAACTCTTTTATGAGTATTCATCAATTCATTTCCTCCTTTTCTTCTTCTTTTATTCCCATCAACCAACCATCACACAGCTTTCTAAAATTTTGATTTCATCCCATTCAACCTCATTCAATCCCCTTACTCAATGTTATATGCCCAAGGGTAGGGTAACAAATATATTAAGTTAAGGCTTGAATTGTGGCTATCAAAAAATTAGGCAACAGGCTCAAATTGGCTAACTAGGAATTTCAACATCATTAGGTAAGCAAAAGGCTTGAAAGACTTAACAAAAATGGCCTTTAATCATTTTCACAAATAGCATACAACACGTGGCCTTGACAAAGATACCAGAGCAAGTTCTAGAATTCTAAACAACATGAATAATACACTCAAATCAACAACAAGACTGCAAATAATGAAAGCAGTAAAGGCCCAAAAGCTCACAAGCTTGTAAATTCGTAACTAAAAGCATAAAATCCATGTTTTCAATATCAACATGCTCTATATCATCTATTCATAGCTCAATCCATTTATACTCAACACCCAATCAAAACAGTACAAAATTTTCAAAAATATGCAAATCAAGTCGCATCACACACAACAAAAATAAACTAAAGCAGTAAACGTGCTAAAATTGTAAACGTGCTAAAATTGTAAACGTGCTACTAATGCAATGCAACCTAAATTCTCTACATGAAACTAAATGAATGCGAAAATATTTTATAATTTTTTTCTCTCCACACCCTTCATATCAAAATATCTATCTCTCCCTCCAAGCTTGAATGAAATTATATGGCACGCAAGGGAACATATAATTTCAATGCAAAATAAGTGTAGAGATAACCTGACTTAATGAGAAGGCGGTGGTGGATAGTGACCCCAACGTCTACCCGACGTTGTGGTCACCTGATGAGTGATCTCTATAGTATCTTCCTGCACTTTTCCCCGACATATCAACTCGCATAAACTCGTACCCCCTTTAAATGCATCTATTAACTGCTTTGGGTCTTGGTCAAGTGCCATATTTGCATTGTTTGCACCTAGTAATGCATACTTGGGGTTTCCAAGCAAGGATTTAAGTCCTGGTGTCGGAATATACTGATCTGGGTCACGCACGGGTTGTCCGTCCGCATACGCACGACCCGTGCTCGTCTCGTTCTGGAACAGCTTTCTTACGACATCATGCACAAGCTGCCTGTGTGCACGCACGGCTCGTGCGTGTATCATCCTATTTTTGCTCTTCTACGGCACCACTCACGGGCTGACCATGCATAAACGCATGGTCCGTGTGTGGTTCCGAACTTGCTTGCTTTTCTAGAATCTTTGGCCCCTCGTACTCTATACCACTCCTCAGATGAATGGCATTACATTATTCCTTCGGGTTGACTTCAGTGTTGTTCAAAAACTGGCCCTTTTTATGTTGTCCACCAACGATCGTGGCTAATTGGCCAATCTGGGTTCCAAGATTTTTCATTTGTGTGCCCAGGGTGTTAGCCAATTGTGAGATATGTGCCTCAATTTTATCCAGCTTAGCCTCATGTTCATTGAACCAGTTCCTTGTTTTACTCATAAACTAACTCGTCTGACTCATAACCGAAGCAAGAACATCCTCCATGGATGGCTTTGCATTGAACCGATTCCTTGTTTTCACTCATAAACGAACTCGCCAAACTCATAACCGAAGCAAGACCGTCCTCCATGGATGACTTTGCCTCTGCATTAATAAATCCATTCGTTACACTGAATCTTGATGGTGGTTGAATCACATTCTTCGTGTTAGCATATGAAAAGTTTTCGTGATTCCTCAAATCTGGAAGATAATATGTAGGAGTAGGATTATTCCGGTAATTGTAGAAATTCCAGTTATTGAAATAGTTGGCTTCCTCCATCAGAGTGAGTGTTCATGTACTACCTGAACCAACTCAAAGAAACAAATCAAATAATTTAGGAGTGAAATTAAATAAAATAAAAAGAAAATAATATCTAAATTAAAAATAATTCTATTTATCGTAATATTAGTACTAAAAAATTAATTAGTCCCCGGCAATGGCGCCAAAAACTTGTTCGCCTTATTTTTAGCTTCACCGCAAGTGTACGGTGTAGGTTATAGAATAGGGTAGCAAGGTTGTATCCACATAGACTAATAAATTAGTGTACTAAGTATTGAGATTAAAATAGTCTTATATTTATTTAGACGATCGAAATTGGATGATTGTTGTTGGAAGCTAAGACAAAATATACCATAAAAACACAAGGCAAGAGTAATAATTGAAATATCAAAAGAATGAAATGGATTCCGGGGTTATGGTTTTGATTAATATCTCTCTTGTTATTCGATTTAATCAAAGCCAAAGTTATTATCAATCTTCTTATAAGACGATCACAAAAGTATTTTATCCTCCCTCTCGAGATGTATATAAATATAGATTGAAATATCTATGCTAGCATCTCTACTCAATAATAGATACATCACTCCCAAATGCACCAAAGATCAAATATCCTCACAAATATCCACAAACCTCTCGATTATGCAAATATTCATGTCAACTACTCGAGATCTAATATTGAAGCTCATCTCTCGAATTATGAATCAATACATCAAACATGCATTACAAGAAAAATGCTCAACAACAACACCCCAAAGACAACGGATTTTAGCGAAATTGTTGTCCTTACAAGCATTCAAAACGGATTTTCGCTAAACCGTTGTGGATGAGCGGATTGTTTGTTAACGACAACAGTTCACTCGAGCCTAAGACAATACTTTCTTGAAGCGTTGTCGATTAGCGGTCTTTTTATTTTTTGACAACACGTTTCTCGGGTCTTCGACAATGTTTTTGTAATCCGTTGTTGATTAATGCCTAATCTTTTTTAAAGACAACATTTATTCATCCTTTTCGTCAACGGTTGGTTACACCGTTGTAATTAGCGTCATTTTTTTTCTTAAAGACAACAATTTTAACAACAATTATAAACCGGAGTCGATAGGAATTTTTCATGTTCTTATTTATTATTTATATTAATGGTATAACTAGCACTTTTAGTTAGTTTATCAATTTTATTTTAGCAACTTTAGCATAATTCTAAAAGTGTTGAGAGTTAATTTTTATTTTGTTATCAATTTTTTATTTAATGGTATAAATATCACTTTTAGTTAACTTATCAATTTTATTTTAGCAACTTTAGCATATAATTATAAAAGTGTTGGGAGTTGTAAATATTTTTTTTATTAAATCTTTATTGTATTTTAGCAACTTTAGCAATTTAAATATAAGTCTAAAAATATAACTAGTAATTTTAAAGTTAGACTTTTTACTTTAGCAACTTAAACATAAATAGCAATAAATAAAACTAGCAACTTTAAGTTGTGTATTAGCAACTTATCTAAATAAAAACAAATCAAACAACTTAATCCAAAAAAAAATTAATAATAAAAACGAGAAGAAGGAGAGAATTGAGAACGGGCCTAGCTGCTGAGAAGGAGAAGAGGACCGCCGTCCACGCCGCCCCTCCACGCCGCCGCTCAGCTCCACCGCCGTTCACCGCGCAAATAGGAGCTCGGCCGCTGCATCTCGGAGTGATTTCTTGGTGAGTTTTTCCCATCCACTAAAATCCCCAAATCTTTTAAAACCCTAATTTCTGAAAGTTGATTTTCATGGTGTGGTTTAATATGTGTTTGTGTGTGTGTTTATGCATACGTGATGGGTTATATTTCATGGAGTTAGTAACATTATTCCTGAAACTGCACCTAGGCCTCTTTTGGAGGAATCAAATCTTAAACATGGCCGTTTGAATCTCACTTTCAGAGAGTATTGATGTTTTACATGATGGTATGTATATTCATCTTGTCTAAATTTATCTGCATCTGTTATATGTTCATCCTTCATATGTGCTGCTGTTTGAGTTACTTAGGAGATAAAATATGCCAGGGTTTTGTATAGCAAGGGTAGTTATAATCGGTAGAGGTTTTCAACGGACTTGGTTTGCAATCTTCTTTAAAGATATAATAATCACTCTGCTCTTTTTGTTAGTTTTGAATGGTGATTGCATCTTGTTCTTTTGTTGTTTATGTTTGGTTTCATTTCTTTGAATTAGACATTAAGACTCATTAATAACCATTATTGAATTAGACATTATTAGCTCAAACCTCGGTAGTGATAGTGATCTGTCTGTATGGTTTTAACAATGATTTTTGCACAGAGAAAAGAAGTGTTAAGTGAAATTAAATTGAGTGTTTCTTGAATATTGTTATTTGGTTAAATCACAGAAAAGGACTGTGACTCTGTGAGTAATGGGCTCCTGCTTTATTCTGTCATTTGGTTGTTTAACATCAATTTATTTGATTTTTCTTTTGTTATTGACATTAGTGATAATGGATTAGGCCCTTTGTTTTCTTATTTAGATTGTTTATCTTGGTGCATTTTATTGTGAGATGATTTAATGATAAGAATTCTTGAATATTGATACAGAGAAACAGAGTTCAAAATGGTGCTTTTGTTGTTTATATTCAAGCCAAATGAAACAAAATTATGGGTATGATGAGTTGAACTTGCCTTAATAACCATGCTGGTTGGCCTGCTGCTGTTTTGGTTTGGTGAATTGGGATTGGAAGATAACAAAGATTCTCCTCCTTCACATTCTATGGCATTCTATTAGTACAAAAAACAGAGTTTTAGTTCCAAATAAAATTAAAGGTTTTTTTTATTTTGTTTTTTCAAGAAAAATCATAACAAGATGAATTAATCATGATACCTTGGATTCCCCACTTATACTTGCTTGTTCTTCAATGTGCTTGTATTCGTAAATATGTATGTGTCGACATGTATTTGCGGATAAATATAGAGGAAGAGAACAGAGAGATTTAGAGAGAGATGAAAGGCTCCCAGTTCTATATGCATTTGAAAATTTTCACAGGTGAAGATATCCGTGATTTTTATCTATATTTTATTTTTAATGGAAGGGTAAATGTTTCTTTCATTCTTTCCAGCCACTTTTTTGGCAAAGCACTGACAAAGGGTGTCCAAAGGTCAGGGGTGTCTGTAATTATCTACTGATTGTAATGAGGAAGTCTGATGAGGGGATTGTGAGGGAAATTAAAGTAAATTAGTGAAAAGTTGTATTATATGCAAGATGTCTGTATAATACATATATTGAAGGGCTCTGTTTGGTCATGCAGTTGGAATTGATCTGTTTTATAGCATCTGACAAGCCCCTTCTAGCTACTGCTAAAGTTTCTGAGAAAATTACCAAAGTAATAGAGAGCCTTATGCTTGTGCATGTACCTACTAAAGTAAGTCTTTGGGACCCTGATTCACTTCTTTTCCTATGTCATATATTTGTTTGCTCAGATGCTAACCTTTTCCTGTCGCAATTATCTGGATGCTTCTTGAATTTGGAATCCAGGATTTGGCCATAATAGAAAGCATGCATTTAGCTTTAGAGAATATCGTCGGCTCTTAATTTGATGGATCAAATGATTATAGCAAGAAAAGCACTGAAGTTCAGCTTTCATTACATCGAACACTGGAAGGTTTGATTACCGCCACGTCCATGTATATGAAGCTTCTTTTTAGGTCTCTACCTTCTGCTGATCTGGTTACTGTCACCTGAAGGTCTGCTTCAACAACTTATTTCATTGAAACGGACTGAACCTACATTGGTGGAAGTTCTCGGTCACTACTTAGATGCAATGGGTCCTTTCCTGAGGTACTGCCCAGATGCTGTTGGCAGTGTAATCAATAAACTATTCGAACTACTAACATCCCTGCCTTTCATGGTTAAGGTTGTCATTTTGTCTTCTTTGAGTTTTAAATAAAATTTGCAATATACTCCTTACACTTGCTAAAAGCCCAATCAATTTCTGTAGGATCCTTCAACAAGCACTGCTCGGCGTGCAAGACTGCAGATATGTACATCCTTCATTCGAATTGCTAAGGCTGCTAATGAAAGCCTTTTGCCTCACATGAAGGTAATATGTTCACTTATGGTTAGTTGGAAAAAAAGATTGAAAAATGTGATCCTATTGAGTTTTGATTAATTAAAATTATGTGTTAATCTGTCACTTCAATTTCTATTTCTTTCTTTATATTGTTATTGAGAGAATCATGACTTACAATACTATACTTATCTCAACCTAGTCTGAAACATAGAAGAAACGGCATACATATCACAGTGCCATTAGTGGATTCGTTTGCAACACACACACACACACTTCTGCTACTTCTTTTTGTCTGTCTATTAGAAATTTGGTCACTAGAAGAAAACCGCAGACAATACTAAAGTTAGAGCTGCTTCATTTACAACTGATGTTGTAGTCCTCATATTAGAAGCATGATGTCTTTGCCATCCTTGTTTTGTTTGTTATTTTAGCTCTAGTCTCAAATGTGGAGTATTCTCGAGTTCAAATTGATGAAGTGCGATCGGAGTGGGCAGAATGCGTCCAAGACCATATACAAGAGTGAATAGGTATTTTGTTCATAGTTATATGCAAATTTTCATAGTTATAAAGATTGCACATTCTGTAGTTGAGTGAATCTGATTTTAATGTAAATTGATGTATATACTTATTATTTGCAGGCATGACATTGGAGTGCTTTGCAGCTGCCCTCAATGAAAGAATTAGTGTAACTTTGAGAACACTTGTTAGACGTTTTGTTAAACACATGTTAGATATATTTCTGATATATTTGTTTTGTTAAACTTTTGCAGACATGTACTAGATACAATCACTTGAATGTCATGTTTTGTTTTAGTTAGTTATATGTTGTTTTCTTGTATTGTGTTTGTTTTTTGCATATATGAAATCAAAATTTATATTACAACATGTGAAAAAATAATAGACACCAAATATAAAATACATTAGCCATTGTTTTAAATTACAACGATTTTTATGGCTTGTTAAACTTTTGTAATACTTTAAAACCACAACGGATTTGATCTGTTGTCGAAATAGTTACAAAGTACAACGGTTTTAAAGCCTTGTAGAATCGTTGTAATAATTCAACACCACAACGGATATTAATCGTTGTCAAATCCATTGTTGTATCTCATAATTCAAAATGCAAATATTGTCCCAATTGTTGTCTTTCAAAGATTAAAAGACAACGGATTATAACCGTTGTCTTCTTATTAACGACAACGGATTATAATATTGTCGTTGAGCGAATTTTTTTACAACACCATCTACTACAACGGCTGATTATTGTAATACACAACAAATATAATCTGTTGTTGTTGAACGTTTTTCTTGTAGTGATGCTAAATCATTGGCCAAATGATAGAACAAGAATCAAAACAAAGTACTCAAATAGGCTTCAAAAAATAACTTCAACTAAGATTAAAACATCCAACAAGAGTCAATTAATCTACTTCCAAACTCAGAAATCACAAGATGTTTAGCTACACATGATATATAAACAACTCATAGACAAATTGTTCATGATCATCTCAAGCTCAAATGAAAGATTAAGTACAAAGAATGAGAAAACTTATGGAAATGGATAATCTCTCGATTAATCTTCAATCCTTAAGCTCCGATGCGACCCAATTCTTCTCTTGATTCTACCTTGATGAAGTTGGTCTTTTCCTTGAGTTCTATGGTATATTTTCAACCTCCTTTTTCCTTGTTGTGGGTGCCTCCATTTGGTTTATATAGCGTTTGGGCAAAACCTAGGTCAATATGCTGTAATATTTTGGGATTTCCGCACAGACGCATGGCCCGTGCGCTTACGCACGGGTTGCCCGCGCTTCAAGTCGAACCTAATATCAATTTTTACGGCCCATGCATGATCCGTGTGCTTAGCACGACCTGGTCGTGTGTCATGCCAAACCAAAGTACAAAATTTTCAGACCATGCACGACCCACGCACTGCCCGTGCTAAAACACACGGGCTGCCCATTTGTGGTTAGATTCTGCTCTGATTCCGCCAATTTTTCTCGTGTCAATTCCTTACTTCATGTACTCATTGTTGCACATATATTTTCACGATTCACAAGGGTTCTAATAGCTGCAATGCTCCCAATTGCCACAAAAGTGCTATAAAAATAGTGATTTTCCTACAAAACGAGCAAAACGTAATATCTTTTCCACAATGAGATAATACGACCCATTTTACTAAGTTAATGCATGCTTATCCACCAATTATATCTATAATTATGATCCAAAATACATGCAAACTCACCCTAATCATAGCTCACTCAGTCACCCATGACAAGCTTGATCGTATTTTGACGAACATTCCTCACACCTCTCCAGTTGGTATTGATGATGCCAAAAAAGGAAAAGATATATTGAAGGAATGAAGCAGTAGTAAGGGGAAAGAACCCTCTAAGAAGACCCCATTGAAGATTGTATTAAATAAATCACAACTTGGCTCATCTACCAGCTCTCTTCATTCCCAGCTGCGAAAGGACATGTTAGCTGATGAGAAAGCTGACACAACCTATCAGAAGAAAAGAGCTGCAATGGAAGCTGAATTTGCAGAGTTGATCGCAGGCAGCATGGTCGCATAGAACGTTTAAAATCCAAGTTCCAAGGTCCTCCAGCAGGTTGCTCCCAGGTTCGCCATTAGTGAAATTTCCAGAAGGACCAACTCCAGATGCAGGGTCTGAGCCAAGGTCACTTGAAAAGTTTGAAACGCTCAACTCAGAAGTATTCTTAAAGGGAATGAGACTTGCTAAGGCATGGGATGAAAAAGGGTGGATGTTGTTAAGTTCGCCGAGAAGTAGCAGACTTAGTCAACTAGTCAGCAGACTTCAAGGGCACAACCTGTTCAGTACACTCCCAGAGGAGCAGCAGACTCCGAAAGAGAAATGAGAAGGTCTGGAGGAAGAGGCAGAGGCACTCCACCAAGTAGACCTAAAGATGTTCAATATGTAAACGCTCAGAAGAAGGATCTGTTATACAGGACTGGACTCAAGGAACTGGAGAATAGAGATGTTGCCAAGCGAAATGAAGAGGCAGCTAAGCGCTAAGAATAAGAGAGCATCAGGCAGGAACAAGAATGGGAAGAGAGAAGGAGAAGAGACCAAGCTCTGAAGAGAGCTTATGAGAAGAAGAGAAGAGAAGAAAATGATAGGAAGAGGAAGAGAGAAGAAAAAGACATGAGAAGGAAAGATGATGAAGAAGAGGAGAGAAGAAGGACACAGTAGAGGCGCTGAAAGCTGCTGCAGACAAACATTTTTGTTGGAATTCCTAAATATATGCTTACAACAACAACTTCTTCTCTTCCTCATGTTCCCACTAGTTTGTCTATTGCTATGAAAGATCCCCAATGGCGTTCTGCAATGACAGATGAGTTTAACGCTCTACTTTCTAACAAGACTTGGTCACTTGTACCCAAAACTTCTTCTATGAATGTGGTCGGATGTAAGTGGGTTTTCCATGTCAAACAAAACGTTGATGGTTCTCTAGAACGTTGTAAAGCCCGTTTAGTTGCTAAAGGGTTCCATCAACGTCCTGGGGTTGATTTTAGTGATACTTTTAGTCCCGTTATTCGGCCTACTACGGTTCGTCTTGTTCTGTCTATTGCTGTTTCCCGAGGGTGGTCATTTCATCAATTAGATGTTAAGAATGCATTTTTGCATGGTGTATTATCTGAAGATGTTTATATGACTCAACCTCCTGGTTTTGTCGACAAATCCTTTCCCTCTTACGTTTGCAAATTACATAAATCCCTTTATGGCTTAAAGCAAGCTCTTCGAGCTTGGTATGCTCGATTTGGTTCCTTTCTCTTATCTTTGGGGTTTTGTAATAGTCGTGCTGACTCATCCTTGTTTGTTTATAACCATGGTGATCAAATAATTTTTTTATTGTTATATGTTGATGATATAATCTTAACTGGGTCTCATCCTGATATGCTTTCTTCCTTTGTATCTACACTTAAATCTGAATTTGCTATGAATGATTTAGGGTCTCTGAATTTTTCTTGGGTGTTGAAGCTACTTTCCTGCCTCATGGTCTTCTTCTAACACAATCTAAGTATATCTCTGATCTTCTTCGTCGCACTGGTATGCAACATTGTAGACCTGCCGCCACACCACTTGCTGTTTCAAAACTATCGAATGTTGATGGTGAGTTATTATCTGATGCTACTGAGTATCGCAGTATTGTCGGTTCATTACAATATTTGGCTTTTACACGCCCCGATATTTCTTTTGCTGTTAATTATGTTTCACAATTTTTAGATGCTCCTCGTTCGTCTCATATGATTGTTGTAAAGCATATTCTTCGCTACTTGCATGGTACACATTTTGTTGGTCTGCTCTTGTCGTCATCCCAGTCAAGTTCTTTATTGGCTTATTCCGATGCGGATTGGGCTGGTTGTCCAGATACACGACGATCAACTTCTGGTTCTGCTATATTTTTCGGTTCTGCCTTGGTTTCTTGGAGGTCACAAAAGCAACGCACTGTCTCTCGTTCAAGTACTGAAGCAGAATATCGAGCATTGGCCTCCACTCTATCTGAACTTATTTGGATCCAACATTTATTATGTGATCTTGGCGTTCGCCTTAATGCTCCACCTATTTTATTTTGTGATAATATTAGTGCTATCTATCTTTCTCAAAATCCCATCTTCCATGGTCGTACTAAACATTTGGAGATTGATTTTCATTTTCTGCGAGAACGTGTGGCTGCAAAGAATCTCTGTATTCGGTTTATTTCATCGAACAGACAAATTGCCGATATTTTTACGAAGTCCTTGTCTTCTTCAAGATTTCAGATATTAAGTTCCAGTCTTAGTCTTGCTACTGCCCCAGCTAAGACTGAGGGGGTGTGTTAGTATAATAGCAGTTTATAGCAATTTATAGCAGTTAGCAGCAGTTACTTTATTTGGTGTATAAATAGCTTGTATTGGATTACATATGAAATATATCTTTACATCCTTTTAACTTCTACTCTGTCATTGCATAAAACTATTGACGCATTTGGACGTTTTCGAAAGAAATCCTTTATTTTTCGATCATCCATTCTTATTTCCTTTGTGTCTTCATTCGTCCATTGTCTCTTGACCTACCCTTTAGGGTGTGCTATCGTTTTTCTTCTAATTTAGCTCTATTTCCTACAAAAACACCCAAATAACTGCAGTATCCCACCCAATAATGAAAACCAACCAAAACAGGCCAGTTACACATGCAAATATCTCGATTATATACCAAATTACACCTTGATATGCATGCATAATAACCACTTATCAGTACACAAAGAAATAATCCCTCACATAGTGAGAAATTATTCACACACGAGAACCTTTAAGAAGATCTCATCAATAGCAAGAGGCACTAAGGCATAAAAAATGCTAACACATACGAAGAAGAATGTAATCCCGTCTCACTGAGGCGACCAACAAGAGAGAAAACAAAAAGAACAAGTATTCAAAAGCAAGACCTAATAGGTGGGAGAAACATAAGTTTAACATAGTCAAAAGCTACTCAAAACAGCTTAAGGTTGAAGCTTGGGGGAATTCATCATCCTCCTAACTACCATCTTCACCGACGACGACCTCGGCCACCTTGTGAGACCATATTTCACCCACCTCATTATCTTAGACTCCAAAGTCTAGCAAATCCACTAACTTCTCTGGATCTTTCCCACTCTCCGCAAAACAAATTTCCACAAGGGCAAGCAACCCCGTCAAAGAAGGTAGAGAACCTCTCCATGAAGCTCGATCTATAGCCAACACCACATTTGAGAAAAAACTATCACATCTCGAAAGTAGTACTCTCACAAGAATCAGCTACGTGTTGTTCTAGGAAGAATACTAAGCTCGCAAGAGATAGCAACATGCTATCCTGAGCACTCATGAAGTACAAAGTCCCACAAAAAGTGGTTTCACGTCACCCGGCATCCGCTCAAGGGGATACTTTTCCTCCCATGCAGGCAAAGGGGCGCCCTCTGTCGGGCCGCCATGTACCCTCCACTGCCCAGGGCTTCTCCTTCATTTTCATCTCCTTTATGGCTCTTCATCATCAACTGGCCAGTGAAATTTTAACCAACTCATGAGAAGCTTCCAAAAAACTAAATGCTCAGAATACTAGAAGAAGTCTTCAAAAGACTAAGTCCCATGAGGGCTAATCTCTCACAAAGACCTGGCTCTTAATTCTCAACTCTTAAGTTGAAGACTTAATCGAGGGTGAAATTGACCCACCTTTAAAAGTCACCAAACACCAAACTCCATGCAAGAGACTTAACTCTATATGTCCGCGCCACCGCTCCTACAAAGCGCATGTTTGCCAAAAATATTTTGGTTCATACAACTGCAAGTGTACAGTGTAGTTTATAGAATAATGGCAAGCAAGGTCGTATTCCTCAATGATTGATATTCGAAACACTTAGGCTATAATAACATCGTATTCCAATTTTATTGAAGTGGCCGAATATTGAGTAATTATAAAAATCAAAATTAAATAAAAATAAAAGAAATAAATGTGTGAACCCCACAAGTATTTTCACCAACTACATGAGCAACATTAGGCACATAATCTTAACATGTTTCTTCAATATTAAAAATACAAATAAAGTTTTAAAAACCAATTCATGCAATTCTATAGGTTCAATTCCTAAGTTAGTCTATTCTCCCTCCCAGACGGCGCATAAACAGTAGATTAATAACAATTGTAGGTCTCCCAACTCTATACAACTATTATTAACTCCCAAAAGATCTATGAATTGAATGACTCCCCACAAACAATTGTAGGTCTCCCGACTCGATACACCCATTTATGTCTGAATTTGATTTTCGTCTTTGTTAAACTCCTCTTCCGAATTTCACACTAACAAATATGATAGGCTAAAAATTGATCAGATAAAAAGCAATTAAGAATAAGCACTCAAATTCATAAAATAGAAAGCATGAATTAATTAAGAAAATAAATAATCATATTTAACATGAATCCACAGTTTCGATTATGCCTCTAAGATCCGAAAGATATGCCAAACATTGATTACAAACTCATAGAAAAATTCGAACCAATATTACGCCATCGTTTAAGCACAGACAAGAGTTCTTAGACATAGAAAGAGAATCCCTTCTTGTCAGGATGGATTCTCCTCCTAAGCCTTCGAAGCTCTTGTGCTCCCCTAGATGCGAAAGCCTTGTGGTGTTCTTCACGACCTAGCCTTCTTTGCTCAGAAGATCCTCGATTCTTGCATTCCTTGTGTTATTTGATGTGTTTTCTCTGTATGAAGTTGTATATTTTTGTGCAAGCCTTGGGTCCCTTTTATAGATGCTTGGAGAGATCACTTGTAGAGTTGGAACGGGAAGCAAACTCTGAAAAACGCGTCAAAACCGAGTCCCACACGGCCGGCCGTGTGGTGTTGGTTTCAGCCCTCGGTCGCACGCCCGTGTGAGATCACACTGGTAGGTGGTGCGATGCGATCCTTTTCCCACACGGCCGTGTGACTTCACACGGTCCGGCCGTGTGGGCCTGGCTCCGTCCTCTGTTTTTGCCTTTCTTCATACGGTTGTGTGGTTTCACACCGACATTTTCACACGGCCGTGTGACACCACATGGTCCGACCATGTGAAGTGTTTTTGTCCACTTTCTTCGTTTTTTTGATCTTCTCTTTACATTCGGCAATCTTAGCCGGGCATTTCAACTGATATTTCTTCATTTTACGCTTTATTTCCTGTAAGAATTACAAGAATACGCAGTATCATGCCCTTTTAAGGAAACCAAGTAAAAACTTATTAAATATGCGGGCAAATGCATCAAATATATATCATTTTAAGCCCCAAAATGCACGTATATTTTTCACACATCAGCACACACTTCCATATTATGCGCTTCTGCGCTATCGGAATATGAATATAATCATCTTCCAAATATGGAGTCGGGATGAGCTCCATGTTTGAAGGAAGCCTTTCGTAAACCTTAGAACTACCAGCAAGACTTGAAGAACTCGGACGTTCAGGCGAACGAGGTCATATAAATCATAAAGTTGCTAAAGACTTCCCCCCATGGCAAAGACTCACACCCTTTTTGCACAGGAAACGGAACAACGGTCAGCGACAAGTTCCTGGAAGGAACGAGTGCCATCGGATTGATGCAAGAGGGCACACTCGGTTGGAACGACGGAGGGGCACCCAGCCGCATGCCCCCTACCGCTCTCGACCAGAGGCCCGCTCTTGACTGAGGAAATAGGGGCGCTCCCGGCCGCACGCCACCTTGCTCTTGACCGCACGACCAGGGGCGCGTTTAGTCGCGCGCTCCATTCCCTAGGGAACAGTCTCTGAAGGCTCTTCTTCGTTCATTCCTCTTGGAGTCCCTCTCAACTTCACTCTCAAAATTTTCTCCACCAAATCCCAAGCACTCCAAGGTCTCTCCCACCGCCCAAGGCTTCCCAAGTACTCTTCCCTCTCCCAAGGGGAACCTTGACAATAAGACAAAAAGCAAAAAGGGACTCCAGCTTTTCGGAGACTCCCGTCTTCCGAAACTCTCGACTTCCAGGTACTCCCGCCTTTCGGAGACTCTCTCCTTCGGTTGACCTCCCTCCTTTAGGGGACTTTCTCTCTTAGAGACATTCTCTCCCTCAGAAGATTAAATTCCCACGCAGATCACACATTTAAAGGGTCATAACTCCCGCACTACTCCAGCACCCTCGCGGCCCGGGAGTTGGGGGTAAAATTGGTTTTTTCCTATTTCATTTATTTGATCATTTTTAATTAAATATTAGCCCATGAAAATCATCAATTAGCCCCAGTCAACAAAAAAAGCCCACGAGGCCCAACTCATCGTATCAAGCCTACGAGGCTCAAAACATAATATCAGGCCCTAGAGGTCGAATTCATTATATTCGGCCCATGCGGCTCACAGTCCCAGATATAAATAGCTTCTCCTTCATTATTTTTAATCAAACAAAGTTTAACTGCTGATTACTTCCCGCGCTGGATTATTCTCCTACTCTCTGGTGACTTAAGCATCAGAGGGGTTTTCGGGGCACATCCCCGGGACTCATCTAACCCTATTTGCATGTTGCAAGTCGGTTCCCTACACGTGAATTGAACTTTTGACCGAATTCAGATACCCCAGTTTGGATTTCTCTAACTCGGAATGAGTTGTACGATTTTTTGCAGCGTCACTATTATTATAAAATAATGTTGTAACTGTACACATGGTCTTCATCTTTTATATTGCAAATTATCAAGTACAATAGAAAATGGAACGCGAGAGATCCCAATCGAATCCTAATGGGCTCTTGTAACAATTGTGGTTTAACAAATTAATGTGAGACATGTGTGAAACTAAAAAATATGTGGCACTTCAAAAGCCCTTCATGTCATGGGGCTAGTATTTAAAGTGAAATTGAGAATCTTTTGTATCTCTTCTAACTGAGTTCAGCCAAACACTTCAAAGACAGGCCATGGGCACCATTCCTGCTGACACCTTCACAATGGAGTTACAGCAGATGGATGTTGACGCCACCACCGGCGCCGGGGCGGAGAGGGCTAAGTGGCTGCTCAGCTCCCCCAACCCGCCATCCCCATGGCAACAACTCTACACCTCCATTAAGGAGACTGTTTTGCCTACACCAAAAACCAGCCAACCTCGGCCTAAATGGCCTTTTCTCTTCCTGCAATCACTTTTTCCAATCTTAAAATGGGGAAGAAATTATAAAGCTACGAAGTTCAAGAATGATTTGATGGCTGGCTTAACTCTTGCCAGTCTCTGCATTCCTCAGGTTCAATAATTGCCTTCATTTCTATCTCTTTCTTTTTTTTCTAAACAAAATTAAAAGTTAATGAATTGAAAATCTTTGCAGAGTATTGGATATGCTAATCTGGCAAAGCTTGATCCACAGTATGGCCTATGTAAGTAATAATGGAATTAAGTGATTTATTTAGGGACTGTTTGCAAATTCCTGAGAAAAAAAAGGGGTGATTTTTAGCTTCTAGAGGCAAAAAACAACTATTTTTTTCCATCAAAATGGTTTTGCTGATGAACTTATGATTTGTGTTAATATTCAGACACAAGTGTTGTGCCACCTTTGATATATGCTTTGATGGGAAGTTCAAGAGAGATTGCCATTGGTCCTGTGGCTGTTGTTTCACTGCTTCTATCTGCTATGATTTCAAAACTGGTAGACCCTTCTGTTGATCCGTCGGCCTATCGACGAATTGTTTTCACTGTCACCTTCTTCACCGGCACCTTTCAGGCTCTGTTCGGATTATTCAGGTTCAACTTTTTCTCTTTTTTTTTTCAGCTTGATTAGATGGATTTAGTGTTGCTTATATCTGTTGAATTAATTAATATATGTACCTGCTGCAGGTTGGGATTTCTTATAGATTTTCTATCACATGCTGCCATAGTTGGGTTCATGGGAGGTGCAGCCATTGTAATTGGGCTACAACAGTTGAAGGGCTTACTTGGAATTAATCACTTCACTTCCAAAACTGATGTTGTCTCTGTGCTTGGGGCTGTTGTTAAAGCACTTCATGAGCAAGTAAGAAACTTAATTTCTGATTACAAACTTACCTTTTTTTTAATAATTATTATTGATTTTTCTCTTTTTCTGTAGTAAATTTAAAAAATCTTGACAATTTTGTATTCTCTTTATAACAGTGGTATCCATTGAATTTTGTTCTTGGCTGTTCATTCCTGATCTTCATCCTAATTACCCGATTCATTGTAAGTTAGCTGATAAAAGTTACTCAATTTTCTATTTTTACTGTTTTTCATTTTTGACAGCTGAGTTATTTTTTTTAACAGTAGCCCTGATGTTATATAAAACTGCAGGGCAGAAAAAACAAGAAGCTATTCTGGTTACCAGCCATGGCTCCTCTTTTCTCAGTCATATTATCGACTTTAATAGTGTACTTGACAAAGGCCGATAAGCACGGCGTCAAAATTGTGAAACACTTCAAAGGGGGCCTCAATCCTATCTCAGTTCATCAATTGAATTTTGGAGGTCCACATGTTGGAGAAGCAGCTAAAATTGGACTCATATGTGCACTTATAGCTCTCACTGTCTGTCACTTTTTTTTATTTTTTACTTTTACGTCTCTGTTTAATATATATTTTATAGTTAAGAGGGTAATTGGGATAATCACCAGGAAAAAAACCCAAGGTTTGATGAGCTATTTAAAAACAACGATACAAGTTTTAAAATTACAGAAACCCACTTGAAATTTGATCGTCTTATATTTTAGGGGTAATTCTAATATATTTATAAGTGTAAGTGGTGTTTGAAATGATTTTTGCATGTGAATGAAGTAAAATGTATGACCGAATAAACCTTAATTGATCGAGTTTCTCTAGTTTTGAAACTTCCGTCTCTTTTCTTTTTATCTTTTTCTTTTTTTTTTTTTTGTAAATATGCCAAACCAAAGTTGTTTTTTTATTATCCCTAGTTAAAAATAATAACAATGATGAATATGTTAAATGTATCAGGAAGCTATTGCTGTTGGCAGATCCTTTGCTTCCATTAAAGGGTACCATCTGGATGGGAACAAAGAAATGACAGCAATGGGATTTATGAACATTGTTGGATCCTTTACTTCATGCTATACAGCCACTGGTCAGATAATTTTCTGCTTTATATTTTTCACACATCAGATTTATAAGTTAGTGTTCAGAATTTCTAATACACAATCAAGGTATTATTACAAACAAAATCGATGCAGCACATTTCTAGGTTCGATGAGTTCCCAGAATGAAAAAAAAAAAGGGGGCAAAGTGGACAATGGAACTCGAAACTTACTAAAAAAAACATTGCCAAAAAACATTTTTATTATGGAGAAATTGTCAAAAATCCAACGGACATTAAAATTACTCGAATTTTTGAAAATAACTAAAAACATGCAATAATTTAAGTTAGTATGATTAAGTTGTGGTGCATGCGCGCAGGTTCGTTCTCGAGGACTGCGGTAAATTTCAGTGCGGGGTGTGAAACCGTAGTGTCGAACATTGTGATGGCAATTACAGTGCTGATATGCTTGCTGTTATTCACCAGGCTTTTGTATTACACCCCACTGCCCATTTTGGCTTCAATAATCTTGTCTGCCTTGCCTGGACTTATCGATGTCAACGAAGCCTATAGAATCTGGAAGGTGGACAAGCTGGATTTCATGGTTTGTCTTGGTGCCTTCTTTGGTGTTTTGTTTGGCTCTGTCGAAATCGGCCTCCTAGTTGCGGTACGTAATTTATCTATATTTGCTTTACAGTTTTATTTCACTTTTTAAAATGAAATAATTTTCGGTTAAATTCATGATATATGTGTTACAAATACAATCTTCTATTACAATTGATATTTCATTTTATATTACAATATCAATAATACATTAATCTAGGTGGATATTGATGGTCTCGTTTACTACACTTGGCGTATATTAGTTATATTGGAAAAAGAGACGAAATGTCAACAAAAATAGAAGATCTGGTTTAGATACATATGATATGAGCCATGCGATCTTTGCTAATAGTTCAATTGTGAGTTTAGGTTAGTTAATTTATATCTAGCGAACTTACAAAACATTTGAGTTTAGGAACCGAATTAATTAAGAACGTTACATGAGTCTTAAGACATGCATAATATTTCCTAACGTAAACGCTTTTATGGTATCAGTTTATGAATAGATGGATATTATCCTCCTTGGTGTCCTAGAAAAAGTTATTTAATATGAATATATTAATGTACAGATATAAAAGGTGATACAAAATATCTCAATTAATGATAAATGACAACATACTATTTGTATAGTGTGATAAGATTGACGACCCAAAAGGAGTAAAGGATCGATACAAACATAATGACACTTACTTAATATACTGTATACCTTACATTATTTGACCAATAATTTAATTATTGGACTAATGATTTGATTTTGATTTGAAATGTGCAAGGAATATTTCCTTTAAAAATTAGAACCCTTAATTATGGTGAAAGAGAGAATGGAGACGATTCGAACCTCTAACCTTATACATATAAGAGACGATTTTGGTGAGTGTGTGATTACAAATATATAAGGATATATGATATTAAAATAGGTTCAACAACAGTCTTGATTGGTAGGCTACTAGGCTCCATCATATCCTATAGGGTCGATAATTACAAAAAGCCCCTTGAGGTTTGGGCTTGTTATAAAACATCCAGGGATAATTATCTTTTAAATATGAGGGGATAATTGTAATATTTCTATAAATATCCGGGGATTTTAAATATTTTTTTGCTTTTGAGGAGGAAAATATAAGATGATCGAAATTTAATGAATTTTTTGTAATTTTCAAAAACTTGTGGATTCTTTTTTAATTAGTCTGACCCTTAATTTTTTTTATTAAGTATCCCTATTCTATAATTTAGTTTCATTAATGAGATGTGACACATCACATGAGCTTGCAGCTCATAATAGTAAGGCTTCAGAACAATTGACTCACGTCAACGTTTTGTCGCGTATAACATCTAGACTCAGTTATTGTATTTGTGATAACTACTGAATACAAAAAAACAAAATGCACCAACTATCTTTCATTATTAATTCGTTAATGTCAATTTGGGTAAGATGCAAATTTATAAGTATTTTCTATAGTTTGAACCAATCCAAAACATAACATTATTGCTTAACGGACAAATTTATTAAACAATTTGTTTGATCGTGTTAAAACCCAGTAGTTATTTAAGTCATGTCAATTACAATAAAATTGAGACATACACTTTTTAATTTGTTAGGCATTCTCTATCGTCCGAATCAATTATAATATATCATAACTACTTAATGAATGAGTTTATCAAGAATATAATATATCCTTGTTAAACCCACTAATTCATTATAAGGTCGTGTCAAATTAGGGTAAGATTCAGACTTATGCCCCATATTTCGCTAGGTACGTATTATCTATTGTACGAAACACTCCAATCATACTATAAATACTTAAAGGACGAATTTATCAAATTATTAGTCTGTTTTAAATTTGTATGGTATTTTCATTTATAGTTTGAGTTGCTCTTTTGACGTTGTGTAAAAAAATTAATGCAAGAAAACATTAATCATAGATAAAATGAAACCCTAAATCTGAAAATCAGTTTGTTAATTTTGTGTGGAAAGATGCTAAGAAAAATATTCTTGTGAGAGAAATTTATCAACTTTTTTTGTGTATTTAGTTAATCTTAATCCGGATACTGTTTAAATTTGGGAAAATAAAAAGAAATTAAATTTTATTGAAGCCCTAATTTCTACTTCTTTTTTTTTCCATTAAATTTTTTATTTCGTAACTAAAAGCATAAAGAATAGAGACTAGAGTAGAGGGACACTAACAGAGAAATCATAACACTTTTAAAAATTGTCCAGATTCAATGAATGTGGAATCTCCCAAGGCTCCACAGCTCTAGCACTTTTGCTGGGGCAATCATGGTTAAGAGTTAAGACCAACTGGAAAAAATACGTGTGGAAATTCTGTTGTATATTTTATATTAATGAATTAAGTTGATAGTAAATGAATAGAATGAAAAAAAAATATATTTTTTAAATTATATTATAATATAAAACATAAGTTGAGATATTCATTTTATATGAAATTTCAAAACCATTTTGTACCTTTTGCATAGGAAGAAAGGTGAATGAAATTAAAAATTTGTCAAACTTCAATGGGTGGGAAAGAATATTACCTATAATGAACTACATAATAAGGGGAAAAATCATTTTGACAGAAATTCGAAGTCATTTTTGTACCTTTGATATCAACACAATTAAATTATAATGAAATATCAAGTAGTTAATTATTATTTTTACAACGCAATTTTCAATTAAACCCTCTACCATAAACTGATCTGTGTACCTACATTTATAATGTATCAATACTTTGACAAATAATGATAAAAAGTTGGGTAAATTAAGTAGTGTTTTCGTAGTGGGGTTGGTGATATTTTTTAGTTGGCCCGTGATTCAATTGGTCGTACTGATTCAACTATCTGTCCAACAATTATAATAAAAGTTGACTATATTTTCCTATTACATTATAATAAACGCCCTCTGATTTTTAGGTTTTCTTTATAGAACACTAGTTAGAAATTGTGAGTGTTTGAACTTCTAGTTTGATTCAATACAAGTTTCAACTAAATTAGCATATATATATATATATATATATATTTTTATGCTAATACACTTAAAAATAGTAGACATGAGTTGGTATTACTTTTATTGAGATTATAATTTAAAAATTATATGTATTTTATTTCAAATCATATTTGGGGATGTTGTAAGAAGAAAAATAGAGTAATAATTGTAAAACACCTTGTCAAAAAATAATTTCAAAGCACAAGGAATAAAAATGTCCAGGTTCAATGAATCCAGGAATCTGTCTCCATAATTTTCTCTTCCTTATTCGTCAATGAAAAGTAACCACGGTCGACGCACCTTTTCCGCAGTGAGTATAAGATGTGGTACAGACGAAAAAGTTGGGCAAAATTCGTTACATGGTCGCCATTCTTGAAAAAAAGGGGTAATTTGACAGAATGTGGCAAATGCCACAATTTTTTGCGAAATTAGGGTAATTGAGAGGATTTTGAGATAATATGTGTTGTAAGCGAAAAATAGAGTAATAATTGTAAAACACCTTGTCAAAAATTTTCAAAGCGTCTACAAGGAATAAAAATGAAATTCCTCTTCCTTATTCGTCAATGAGTGTCTTGAATCTTTCTTTTTTTTTTTTTTTTCGATAGGCGCCCCGTTTGGCGTCTACAAAGAAATGGCTGGCCAATACTACCTCTTTTTTCCCTTTTTTTTATTTTCGAAAATTAATTTTAAATATTAAATAAATACAATACACAATTTTTAGATAACTAGAATGTGAAATATTACTGAATGAAAATGCGATTGCATAATAAAGTCTACAACACATAATTAAAAAACAATAAGAAAATTACACATTAAAATTGAGTTTACAATCCCAACATACACCCGGCGTACTTAGCATTTTGGCGAACAAAGTGTCAGATGTGTGTAGGCGCCAATTATTTTATGGATATTCAAAATTATTTTTACAAATTATAAAATACATACATACAATATATTCGGAACGTTTGCTGAAAATTTGGAGAAGAAAAGTTGTAGAGAATTTTAAAATATTACATATCTTGTTAGACTATTCTAGATTCTAGTGAATGGAATATTACTAAATCAAATAAATCATAGTCATTGGTTAGAGAGTTAGTTGTCATTGTATAAATAAGTTTTAATAATTTTGTAGTAAACCAAAATTGAAAAGGGAGTAGGTCTGCAAATTTCCCAATTATACCCTTTATATGAACAACCGAAACTTCTCCAACTCAAGCAACTTGTTGGTTCACCCTCTACGCTACTTGCCATCATGACATAAAGTTCTTATATTTTAATGGGCATGGGTTTGGGTCAAAATTTTATTTAAATATAGGATACGTCTCATGGATATCCATGAGATCATCTCACAAAATTGTTTTTTATTTAAATTTATTTTTCGAAAAAAAAGAGGTTCATTCAGTAATATTTCACATTTTAGTTATCTAAAAATTGTGTATTGTATTTATTTCATATTTAAAATTAATTTTCGAAAATAAAAAAAAAAAAATTGGTAGTAGGCGCCAGTCAAACTGGCGCCTACTATGTCAGAAAAAAAAAAAAAAAAAAAGAAAGAAAGATGTCAGTAGGCGCCCTTGGGAATGGTGCCTTATTTGTAGGCGCCAATACCAGGGGCGCCTACACATATTATCTCAAAATCCTCCCAATTCACCCTAATTTCGCAAAAAATTGTGGCATTTGCCACATTCTGTCAAATTACCCGAAAAAAAGTTCCCAAAAACTGATATTTTTTTAAAGTATAAAATCTCCTTTTCAGATATTTGTTCGACTCTAATATCTATTTTCTCAAGATTGTTTGAGTAAAATAACATCTAAACAAAATTTTATAACTATATATATATTTTTTCAATTATTGTATAAAAATATTTTACATCAGTTGTCATCACTATGTTCACATTCCTTCATAGCAATCAATTACATACTTGATATGGATGTACCTCGAGTACAAATTTTCCAATAGAAAATTACTTCAAAAATGGAAATACTGCAACACAAAAGTCAGTAGGGAACGAAATTCTTCCCAACCTACCCTTCCTTCAACAAAAAATTTGTGGGCTTTATTTCGGGCTCTATTATTTACTCATTGGGCTAATGAGTTATTTAAATTTGGGTCTTTTCCCATCAATACTTAAGTCTTAACCCAAAATAATTTCTCACTTTTATAAAGGGAAATTGACACAAATGCTCCACTTTTTCGAGACAATATCAGTCTTTTATGTTTTTCGGTATTATTTTACCCAAATTTACGTTCCCGCCCTTTTTTTTACACAACTTCACGCTCCAGCAAAAATTCACGGACTTTTTTACGCTTTGTTTTAACATTGTTTCTAACATGTTTCAAACATGTTTCTTTTAATAAATATTCAGCGAAAACATAAATTTCGCCATCGTTAAATAATCCATTTTATACTCAAAGTCTTATAAAAAATCAAGAAATATACACATGAAACAACACATATTAAAACCAAATAAATTAAAAATATTATAGAAGCAACATGAATAAAAAAACAAATTTCAATTTTTGATCCAATGCATGAAAACATAAAAAAACATGGAAACAACTAGGAGGCAATATAGAAACAAACCAGAAACAATATAGAAAACACCATATGAGCAAAAAGAGTTAAAAATAGGTAAAAATTATATTTAAACATCGAAAACTTCGTGGAAACAACAAAAAAAATCGGAATAACATTAAAAATGATATGGAAACAACCGAGAAACAACGTAAAAAATATTAAACACACCACATGAATAATAAGAGCTTAAAAATAGGTAAAAACTGCATTTACATATTGAACTCTACATGAAAACAACAAAAACATTATTAGAACAACATTCAAAATATTATAGAACAACACCGAAACAATAGAAATAATGTACAAAATAATATATTAATAAAAAACAGCATAAAAAATAGGTAGAAGTTGTTTTGCAATATCGAAACAACATAGAAACAAATTTAAACAACATAGAAACAACATATATAACATATAAAGCAATGCAGGAAAAAAAAATAAAAAAAATTAAAATAATCAAAAAATATGCATGAGCGTAAAAAAAAATAGGTACAAAAGAAAAAAAATAGGTACAAAAGTAATAGGAGCGTATTCCATGTAATTTCCCCTTTTATAAACTTAGGGTGCATTTGGATGGGGGATTTGGGATAAGGGATTTGAAATCCTTAGCTAAATCCACACCCTTGTTCGACTTATAAATCTAAATCAATGGATTTCAAATCCATCTTTAAGTTTTAGTTCATTTTTTAAGGATTTTAAATCCCTCCCAAAACCTAGTCATTTGAAACCATTCTTTTTTCCCCATTTATGCTCATTTGCAAGTTACACACACTTACACACAATGCACACACACTGCACACATTTACACACACTTACACATACACTTCACACATTTACAAATATTACACACACTGCACACACACACTTACACATATTTACACACACTTATACACACACTACACACACTCACGCATACTCTCTCTCATATATTCAATCGTGATCTTCATACACACACATATACACACATAATAAACGTTTTATATTTCATATTTTTATTAGTATATAAAATTATAATTATTTATAAAATAATGAGATTATATCTTTTATTTTTATTTATTAAATATTAATTAAAAAAATAAATAGAACTTTTATATTTTTTTTATCAAAATTTACGATGTAGTTAAAATTCCTACACAAATTCACATCATCCAAACGAGACATGGATTTCAAATCCAAGGAGTTGAAATCCGTTTATTTGAAATCTCTTAGAATTTCAAATTCCTCCATCCAAATGGACCCTTAGTTTTTTTAGAGAATCATTTTTTTTAGGTAACATCTCATCCAATCACAGTTTTAGTTTCTTTTATCAAAATATTTGCAATATGTGAACAATTGAGAAAGGGTAGTGATATTGTCTGGACAAATATCATTGCGGCAAGTGTAGCTTTCTTGTCTATATTTAATGGTCAAAGCACCATTTATTCTCATAATGAGAATATGTTCATGTTTGGATCACGAATTTATAATCTATGAAAATTTTATATCCCTGAAAATTGCTCCCAAGTCTCATTCGAAGATTTGGTGGGAACTCCAATAAATTGTGGTTAATTGGGGTCGAACATAATTTGTTCTCTTTACCTGGAGGATTTTGTACGTGGCCAGGGCATTATTCGCAATGAGTGTAAGTCTCAGTAGTCGGCAAATGGCTGAAGGTTTTCAAAAAAAAAAAAAAAAAAAAAAATGTTCAAACTTTTATGTGATTATAAAAAAATTGTCATTAATCTAGTGGCAAATCCTCTCTACTTGCAATGCCCAAACTTTTTAATTATAAAAAAAATGTCATTCAAATCCCTCTGCCGCAGTCTTTTTCTGAAAAAACAAAAAAGAAAATTGGGCCGAATCTACTAATCCGCCGTTGGACAGTCCATAAAGTTTTCAATTAAAATCTTTTTGATGTTGATACTTGATATCAACTATTAATAATTAAATATTCAGATAATTTTGAGTGATAAATAGGCTCAGAAACACACCTTATCAACTCCTTAAAATTTTAAAATAGCAATAAATTTATATGTCATTTTATTAAATGTTAAGCTTTTCTCCCCAAAAAAATTAAAATTGTCTTCTATATTTTATTCCTATTGTCGAAGAGAGATTTTTAATCTCACCCCTCCAATTTGAGTGTTATAACTTATAAGCTGCCATGACTCAGGAATAAAGCCCATAATTAGCCCGGTCCCCAAGAAAGATTTCATTATGGTTTCGACCCGCAGGCCGTAGGGTCTTAAAAATTTAGCGTCTGAGACCTGTTCGATCGGATTTAGATCCACTCTAACGAGGACATGTTCATTACGGTTTCGAGTTCGAATCCTCCCAATTAGAGTCCGGATCCTCTAATCTAAAGTGTCTTTTATCTCATATTTCATGCATACTAAATACACGACATATATAAATTAATAATGTCATCAATATATTTGGCGTGTATGAATGATATTTGGAACACGAAGCGATACATAATTTGGAATAGAAAATCATGTATCACCCAATTCAGGGGTGGACCCAGGATTTGTAATTAAGGGGGCCAATTAGGGATATCATGACAGGGATGGGTAGAGGTGGATACCCACACATGTTATATTCTAATGAGACGGTATGAGTAACTTTTTCCAAAAGGTATAATTTTTAATAAGATTTGAGATGAGTACGATTGGTATTTAATATCATAGGATTTTGATAAAGATACCCCAACGTAACAGTTAAAGAACGAATTATCAAATATTTATATATATATATATATATATATATGATAATTATGTTTAAATACATTATCTTTGCATACAAAATTACATCAATATTAGTTAGATATTTCAAAATACACTAAATTCTAATCAAGATGTACTCCACAATTTTAAACATTATGATATATATCAAGATCCGCACAATAGTTTATTCAAACTTAAAGTTAATAGTCATGGCTTGTATGATTTACAACACAATGTATTGCAATAATTTAGTTTAGGACAAAAACACTCTACATATACATATATATATATATATATACATATATATATATATATATACATGTAATATAATAATAGTATTCCCTCAAAAATAAATAGTAGAATGGAAAAGTTTGGGGGGGGGGCTAAGGCCCCCCTTAGCCATAAGCTAGTTCCGCCACTGACCCAATTGACATTACTATGCGCTTGTATTTCGCAACCACCTAATTCTCTTCTCCATTCTACCAAATTGCAGGAAGTGAAATGAAAGAGCTTAAAATCAATGTTTTCACATGAAAATTAAATTACCTAAGGGTCCATTTGGATGGAGGAATTTCAAATCCAATGTATTTGAAAATGAATGGATATCAAATACCTTCAATTTGAAATTCATATTTTCTTTGGATGATGTGGATTTGTGCAGAAATTTCAAATCCATAGTAAAATTTTGATAAAATAATTTAAGAGCTCTATTCAACTTCTTAATTGATATTAAATAAATGTGTGTGCAAATGTGTGCAGTGTGTGTAGTGTATGTAAATGTGTGTGTAAGTGTGTGTAAATATGTGTACTGTGTGCAGTGTGTGTAAATATATGTAGCTTGTATAAATGTATGTGTACATGTGTGTGTAGTCTGTGTAAATGTGTGTGGTGTGTGTGTGTGTGCGCGTGTGTAAATGTGTCAGTGTGTGCGCGATGTGTGTGAGTGTGTATTGTGTGTGAATACGCCAGTGTGCATAAAGGAGAAAACAAAATTCAAATTACTAGGTTTTGGGAAAGATTTAAAATCCTTTGAAAATGAACTAAAACATAAAGATTGATTTGAAATCCATTGATTGGGATTTATATGCCAAACAAGGGTGTTGATTTAGCTAAAGATTTCAAATCCCCCAACCCAAATCCCCTCCCAAATCCCCCCATCCAAATGCACCCTAAGTTTACATTTGGATGATATTATTTGGATTTGCGGAGAGGATTTAAGAGAAGGATTTCAAATAACTTTATATAAGATGGATTTCAAATCCTCCAAAAATGACTTCAAAAATAGCTTTCAAGAATTTGAAATGCACCATAGAATGACTTCATCCAAACAACATGAATGGAATTGTTATTATGGATTTGAAATCATTGTTGTATGGGTGGTTTACTGTTTACAAGAAAAATGGCTTAGTGTTTAGGAAAATCTGTCTAAGTTGAGGCCAGAATTGGATACTGTCTCCGCAAGACGAAATCGTCTCAAATACAAAGTGCTTACGGTTCCCGCGATCGTCCCTGAGATACGATGACTTAAAAGAGTACGATTTAGCAGCACTTGCAAAAATCGAACTATCAACGAACTATATTGTGTTTGAAACTTTCAAGCTTTTGAAGGAGTAATTCAATATGAAGATGCAAAATGGCTCGATTTTATTATCTAATTTTTGTATCCGATTTCTTATGCAGGGGCTGAATATTTATAGGCCTCAAGGTGCCTCATGATATGTCTTTTGGATCGAATAGACATGTCTACAGCCAAAAAATACAGCTGGTTGCTCGAACAGGTGCACCAGTTCGGACGTGCGCATCCGCGCACTAGTGCGTGCGCGACAGGTTTTGATCACTGTCCTCGGTGCGCGCCATGCACTAGTGCGCACAGTTGCGCGTCCGCGCACCTCCAGTTGGAATTAATTAATTAAATAATAATTACTTCTTATTTTTAAATATATTTTAAATAAATTTGGTCAAAAAAGTATATGGGTCTTGAAGCCCAAGCCCAAGTCCAGGCCCATGGCCCACGACCGGATCGGGCCGAGCCGAGCCGGCCGGCGAGTGGGCGGGTGGTGGCGGCGGCGCGCGCGCGCATGTTTTACTTGAACCATACCCACAAGTATGTAGGTCCTCACTCCTTTAAAAACTTTGGTGCCCCAAGGGCCCAAACCCAATTGTCTAACTTGGGATTTATAAATAGCGCAAACTTTGGCTTTCTATTCTATGTGGGATGGAGCATTTCTCCTTCCCCATATTTTCCATTTTCCATATCATTTTTCTAGTTTTAAGTGGCTAACTTGTAGCATTAATTTCTCATTCACCCGGAATTGGTTTTGAGAAATTCAAAATGCCAATCTCATCTACTCACTTAGTAGAATTTTATCATATAATTTAATTCTATTTTTTACTAATGGGAACTACTTAAATATTTAGTCAAAATCGGGTCAACACCCAATTTCTACAACCAAATTCCAATAATCCCCCACATGAATGAAATTAATGCATGCGTATAAGCAAATTCGCTTGAAAGTCTCGGCGAACTGTTATTGCATTGGGATAGGTAGCTTGTGGCTTTGAACCTTCCTTAGTAAAATACTATCAGATTTACTAGCTTCTTAGTGACGTGATGTCTTGAACTACTCAACCATTTGTGTAAACCGAGACAACAGTACTTACACAATAACAATTCTAACACTTGTTGTTCTCACGTTGTGTCCATTTCGGCCCTGGACCATATCTTAGATTCATAAGTGTTTCTTTGAAGCGACTATTATTTCTCACTTATATAGGTGATCTCCTATTGAAAAGTATCCTGCCGTACTCCGCCTTTCGGTATAGTAATCATTAAAAGTCTTAAACTTAACCTCACCACATTCAGCAGGTTTCTATTTCACTTGGAAGTTCCAGGAATGAGCTAACATATTTTCCAAGTGTTCAGCTGAACATTCATAACTTAGTTGTTCCATTGAACCAAGGTCTTGGGATCTCTAATTCACAAGGTTGGGTTACCGCTATGAACATTCTTTAATTTGTGGATTTTAAACCCATTTCTCTTAACAATTTATACAATTGATCTCGATTTATACCTTTTGTAAGCGGATTCGCAAGGTTTTCCTTTGACTTCAAGTAGTCAACCGAAATAACCTCATTCAAAATCAACTGTGTAATGGTATTGTGTCTTCGATGGATATGTCTATACTTACCATTATACATATTACTTTGTGCCCTTCCAATTGTTGATTGATTATCACAATGTATCAAAACAACAGGCACCGACTTATTCCAACAAAGAATATCCTCTAAGAAGTTTCTAAGCCATTCTGCTTCTTCTTCAGCTTTAGCTAAAGCAATGAACTCGGATTCCATAGTGGATCGAGCTATGCATGTCTGCTTAGAAGACTTCCACGACTCCGCTCTTCCACCTATAGTGAAAACATATCCACTTGTGGACTTGGATTCTTTTGTGTCTGATATCCAATTGGCATCACAATATCCTTCTAAGGTATACTTTAAGTATCTAAGTACCCTTGTCATGGCTTTCCAACGATCCTTACTCGGGTTACTTGTGAACCTACTTAGCTTACTGACTGAATATGCAATGTCTGGATGTGTAAAATTTGTTAAATACATATGTCTGCCTATTATCTTTGCATATTCTAGCTGAGAAATTAGTTCTCCTCTATTCTTGGCCAAGTATAGACTTAGACCTACAGGTGTCTTAGGCGAAGGACTATCAAAAGCATTAAACTTTCTAAGTATGCTTTCGACATAATGGGATTGGGACAAGACAATTCCATCTGAAGTTCTAGAGATTTTAATCCCTAATATAACATTAGATAATTCCATATCTTTCATGTCAAAGTTCTTCTTTAACAAGTTCTTAGTATTCATGATTAAATATGAACTACTACCCATAATCAACATATCATCTTCATAAAGGCATACTATGACATAATCATTTGTAGTACCTTTAATATAGACACACTTGTCACATTCATTGATCTTGAAACCGTTTGACTTCATAGTTAAGCCAAACTTTTCATGCCATTGCTTAGGTGCTTGTTTTAGTCCATAAAGTGACTTAACAAGTTTACACATCTTTCGCTCTTGACCGGGTGCAACGAACCCCTCGGGTTGTTCCATATAAATCTCCTCTTCAAGCTCACCATTCAAGAAGCCAGTCTTCACGTCCATTTGATGTATCTCAAGGTTATGCAAAGTTGCAATAGCAATGAGAACACGAATGGACGTGATCCTCGTAATAAGAGAATATGTATCGAAAAAGTCATATCCCTCCTTTTGTTTAAACCATTTAGCTACCAAACGGGCTTTGTACTTGTCTATAGATCCATCTGTTATATACTTCCTTTTAAGGATCCACTTGCATCCCAAAGGTTTGCAACCTGGTGGAAGATCAACCAACTCCCAAATGTTATTTTGCATGATGGAATCTATTTCATTATTGATAGATTCTTTCCAGAGAGGAGCTTCTGGACTAGACAAAGCTTCTTGAATAGTTCTAGGTTCGTTTTCTCACATATAAGTTAGAAAATTATGACCAAAAGACTTCGCTACTTTTGTCCTTTTACGGCGTCTTGGTTCCTCTTCATCATCATTTTGAGGTAACCTTGCAGTTTCATAGGTTAGTTTATTCGAACTTTCTTCTTTCCTTTCTTTATTCGGAAAGATATTCTCGAAGAATACATCATTCCTTGATTCAATGATCATTCCTTCATTTATATATCAGGAATAGCTGACTTGTGCACTAAAAAACGATATGCACTACTATTGTTAGCATATCTAATGAAAACGCAATCGATCATCTTCGGATCGATTCTAACTTATTTTGGCTTAGGTACTTCGACTTTAGCCAAACACCCCCACACTTTAAGGTACTTATATAACGGCTTACGTCCTTTCCATAACTCATATGGTGTTTCGTTTTTACCTTTGTGTGGGATCTTATTAAGAATGTAGTTTACAGAAAGTATAGCTTCCCCCACAAGTTTTGGGGTAAGCCAGAACTTATCAACATCGCATTCATTATCTCCTTAAGAGTACGATTTTTGTGTTCTGCTACACCATTTAATTGAGGTGAGTAGGGAGCTACCATTTGATGAATTATACCCACTTCCGAGCAGAATTCTTCAAAACGAAGCAACATACTCTCCGCCTCTATCACTTCGAATCATCTTAATTTTTAAATTAAGCTGATTTTTAACTTCATTCTTATAAGTTTTCAAAGCTACTAAAGCTTCATCTTTGCTTTTCAAAAGATATACATAGCAATATCTTGTGCAATCGTCAATAAATGTTATTAAGTACTTTTTGCCACCTCGAGTTTTCACAAGTTTTAAATCACACACATCTGTATGAATTAACTCAAGTGGTTTGGTACTTCTCGTTACCGAATGAAATGGTGCTTTAGCCAATTTTGCTTCAACACAAATTTTGCATTTGTCTTGTGAGTCGGTTTTAAACGTAGGTATTAATTCCAGATTCACTAACCTTTTAATTGTGCTGAAGTTTACGTGTCCTAATCTATCATGCCATAAATTAGAACAATCCAACAAGTAAACTAAAGTAACATTTTTATTCTTCGCTCTTGGCGGAAAACAGACATTATAGACATTTTAAAGAGCCCTTTATCAAGGTAGCCCTTACACAGAAATTGATCATTCTTTGTTATTACAAACTTGTCGAACTCAACCACTAGTCTAAACCCGGCCTTACTAAGCAAAGGTCCGAAAACCAAATTCTTGCAGATATTCGAGACATGCAGTACATCCACAAGTGTAAGTTCCTTTCCGAAAGTCATCTTGAGCACAACCTTCCCAAGTCCTACGATATTGGAAGTCGAAGAGTTTCCCATGAAAAGATTTTTTCCATTTATCAGAGTATAGGCAGAAACAATCTCCTTGTCGGCACAAATGTGACGAGTAGCCCCGGTATCTATCCACCACTCCATTGGGTTATCCACTATATTTGCTTCAAATACAACGATGGTGAGATCGAACTCCGACATGTCTATCGGAATAGATTTTTCCTCCGTCACATTGGTTTGTTGGTTGCCATTTTGATTACCCTTTTTCGGGTGTCGACAATCTTTGGCCATGTGGTTCGGTTTGCCATAGTTGTAGCAATTCACTTTGAATTTCTTGGTCTTCCCCTTGTCTTTTTCGAAATGCTTTCATTTCTTGCTAGTGCTTGATTCAGCAAGATTGGTTTTTTCATCGGCACTTTAGATCCATTTCCTTCCTTAATGCTTGTTAGATCCTCAAGCCCCATTTCTTGAGGTAGTTCTTAAAATTCTACCACAATGGCAACAACTTCTCGATTATCGCAGCCACTTGGAAAGACTCGTTCATAATCATCCCTTCAGACACCAAGTCATGAAGTATGATCTGAATTTGTTGAACTTGGTTGATCACCATTTTGGTGTCAACCAATTTGTAATCCAGAAATTTGCCGACAATAAATTTCTTTGTGCCGGCATCTTCTGCTTTGTACTTTTTCTCCAAAGAGTCCCACAACTCTTTGGATGTTTTGAACAAAATGTAGAAGTTATAGAGGTGTCTTCCAGCCCGTTCAAAATATAGTTCCGACAGAGGAAATCGTTGTTATGCCAAGCATCCACAATGATCCTCCATTGGTTGTCGGATTCTTCATCGCCAATGGTAGGAGGGTCCTCCTTAAGAAAACGGGACAGACCCAAAGTAGTGAGATAGAAAAGCAACTTTTGTTGCCAGCGTTTGAAGTCAACGCCGGAGAACTTAGCCATTTTTTCACCATGAGCAGGAGCAACGCAACCATCGGAGTGAATGAAACGGATGCCATCGTCTTGAAAACAACAGAAAGATTTCGTCTTGTGATTGTTGTTTGGGTGGTTTACTATTTACAACAAAAATGGCTAAGTGTTTAGGAAAATCTGGCTAAGTCGAGGCCAGTATTGGATACTGTCTCCGTAAGACGAAATCACCCCGTATACAAAGTGCTTACGGTTCTGGCGATCATTCCTAAGATACAACGACTTAAATGAGTACGATTTAGCAGCACCTGAAAAACTTGAACTATCAATGAACTATATAGCGTTTGAAACTTTCAAGCTTTTGAAGGAGTAATTCAATATGCAGATGCAAAATGGCTCATTTTATTATCTGATTTTCGTATCTCATTTCATCTGCAGGGGCTGAATATTTATAGGCCTCAAGGTGCCTCATGGAAAGGATATATCTTTTGGCTCAAAAAGACATGTCTACAACCAAAGCATGCACCTGGTTCCTCGAACATGTGCACTAGTTCGGACGTGCGTGTCCGACGCGCAGCTTTTGCTTTGCGGTCAGCGCGTCGCGCCATGCACAACCGCGTGCTCGCGCATTGATTCTTGCGTCGCGACCCCTAGTTGGAAATGATTAATTAAAAAATAATTAATTAATATTTTTAGAAAGGTTTTAAATAAATTTGGTCCAAAAAGTATAAGGGCCTTGAAGCCCAAGCCCACGGTCCACCCAATTATCCAACTTGGGATTTATAAATAGAGCAAACTTTGGCTTCTTCTCTATGTGGGATGCAACATTTTTCATTCCCCACATTTTCTATTTTCCATACCATTTTTCTAGTTTTAAGTGGCTAACATCTAGAATTAATTCCTCATTCACCCGGAATTGGTTTTGAGAAAATTCAAAAGCCAATCTCATCTACTCACTTAGTAGAATTTTATCATATAATTTAATTCTATTTTTAACTAATGGAAACCAATTAAATATTTGATCAAAAGTGGGTCAACACCCAATTTCTACAACCACATTCCAACAATCATTAGCTCCAAATCCATCAATTGAAATGGAGTCTAAAATAATTGTCTATACTACACTTGTGGTACGGTAGTGGAACCTCGTACTACATATATATTTCTTACAATTTTGGTGTTTCATCATATTAATTCCTTAATTTTATTATTTCAAGGGAGATTTTTAAATAATCTGAAATTTACATTATACATGGAAAAAGTGCACATTTTGTTTGGCCTATATGATGAAATTATTTGATTTTTGGAATTCCATTTATTTGCATGCAGGTAGCCATCTCATTTGCCAAGGTAATACTGAGTTCCATCAAACCAAGTACAGAAGTACTTGCAAGACTCCCAGGAACAGACATTTTCTGCAACATACTTCAATATCCCATGGCTACCAAAATTTCAGGCGTCTTAATAATTCGTATCAATTCTGGGACACTATGCTTTGCAAATGCTAATTTCATCCGAGAAAGGTATGGGAAATATTGAACTTAAAAGGTTCTGGAAAAGTTTCTACAATTTTTTTTTATTAATGATTTCTATATGATTCAGGATCTTGAAGTGGGTGGAAGCTGAAAACGATATGGAAGAAAGTACTAAGGGAGTCCTTCATGCGATGGTCCTCGACATGACCAGTAAGTTATGCCGCAAATTCCTTATTGGATTGAATAATATATTTAGGGATAATTACAAAAAAAGCAGAGGTTTCGGCAAATTATAAAAAAATTCAAAGGTTTTTGAAAATTACAAAAACAACATTTATATTTAGTTTTATCTTAAATTTAAGGGCTTAACTATTTTATTTCTATAAATGTTAAGAGGGATTTTTCAAGTATTTGTTGCTTATCACCGAGAAAAATTATAAAAATGAATCAAATTTTAGGACTGTTTCGTAATGTTCAAAAACCTCTGTTTTTTTTTTTTTTTTTTTTCGTAATTAGAACAAACCTCATAGAATTGCTTTTAATCATCCCGATATGTAATAAATAAAATGAAGTTATTCGTATATACTCATTTATGGACCCGTTTTCTTAGAATTTGTTGAAGAGTTAATTTCATCCCACGTCGTGTGTGTATGAAGACGTAATGTGTTAATGTATAAGAATGTCCTCAATTATAACGCAATTTAAAGTCGTGACCTTAAGGATAAGGTTCTCTGAGATTGGGGCAAAGCGGACAATATTGTTGTGAACAACATTTGTTTTCTCCCACATTACAATTGAATATATTGAAAGAAAATAATAAAAATAATATAGAATAGTTTGAAGAGTGAAAACTCATACTCTCAATTTAAAATTTAAAATAAAGAGTGTGTTTGAGATTATTTTTTGTGGATGGCTCGTCAAAATAAAGAGTATTTTTCAATTAAAGTGTTTATTAGTGATGCTCTTAGCTGTCAGAAATACAAAAGTTTGTCACTACAAGTTATGTACCAAATAAATTATTTTAAAGTTAAATTATTCATCTTGCAAATTTATCTAACTCATGAGCGGACGAATGCAATTTTTCACCCATGCAGATGTGTGTGTAATATTAATATATACACATATCATATATTTTCTACTTTTTTTAATATAAGGTCAAGAAAAATATTTTATTTGATATTTTTAAATTTTCTAACAAAAATGTACCATTTTAACATAATATTTCAAGGAAATTGATTGTCGCTCAATTGGTTGAACATTTATAACTCAGACCGCAGTCTCACCCTTCCTAAGATCTTGTATTAAAAAAATAGTGTTTCAATATTTTGAATTTCTTACATTATGTTTATTTGATATAGACCCTATATGTTACCATGGCAGATGTGATGAACATCGACACATCAGGTGTTCATGCAATGGAAGAACTGCACAAGATACTCATTTCACGAGGGATGGAGGTGAGCCTTTCTTTTCTATGTTTCCAGATAAATTTAAAAATTATTCTTAACTTTAATTTAATCATAAAAAAATCAATTATTTTTTAAAAATATTAAAACCTCTTAAAGTAATAAAACTACCCTTTGAGAATTTCAATTTATTCCACAAATACTCCTTAATGTAGGTGCAATATGTAAAGTGAAAATAAATAAAGTAAATATAATTTTGAAAGATAACTGACTATTTTCTTATACTTAGGGTAAATGTCATGAATAGTTTTATAATTTACTTTTTTAACAAGTCAGAATAAAAAATCATATAGATTTTAAACTGGATTTTACAGTTAGCAGTGGCGAATCCAAGGTGGCAAGTAATTACCAAAATGAAGGCAGCAATGTTTATAGAAAAAATTGGAACAAGGTGGATTTTCCTTTCGGTGGCCGATGCCGTGGATATTTGCCTTCATCTCAAAATCAATGGCTTCAATAGCTGCTAATAACTTTTATATATTCCATCCCTAGTGGGAGGAAAAAAATAATCCTATCACATTCTATTTTCAGATTTTCAATTTTTGTATTATATTATAATCTTCATGTTTTGCATGGAAATGTGAAAGGGGATAATCATCACAAATGAATGTGTAAATACATTGGAAGTTGTGGCCTATTTAATGTGAAGTAAGTTGCTAATTGACAAAAGAGAATTTTTGTTTTGTTCCTTCTTAACGAATGGAACTATTTATTATCGAATATCAGGGTTCTTTCATTCCTAATCTCTTCATGTCGTGGAAAGAGACATCTATATACTCCTTCTATCCCATTAACATATTATAGTAGTTAAGCCACGTAAGTCACATAATATATGTGAATCGGAATTACCTTAGCAGCGGATGAATTGATTCACTTGGATCTACGACTCACCTACAAGCCCTATTTGTTGATGTGTATAAATCCACGTACGCCGATGCTCTTCTCGTATCACGAACTTCTTGTACTTTGAACTGGGTAGTCAAACATCATTTTCTCTCCAATGGATCTACCAGAGTATCCACCGAATAAACACACACCTTAGACCCTTGGAGATTTGGTGATGCTCCAAGAAGAAAACCTTAGAGAGAAATTTTAGGAGAGAAAGTTATTCTTCTTTGTGAGGGGTACCTTTGTTTTAAGTGCTCTGATAGTAGGGAGAGATCTCAATATATAATCTCAATCCCTTATTTATGTTAGAGTCCTAATATGAGAGGTTTCTAGATAAGCCTGATCTAAATATGACTCCTCAAATATGGTTGCACTCTATTGCACCCAATATCTCTCACTCATACATATTTGACTCGACTCATTCGAATCACATCCTCATGATTCTCATCTCATATCTCTTCTTTCATAAAGGGAATAAAGTGTGCGACCGAGCGAGAAAGGAACTAGTGAGGAGAGTTATATTAAGTAATCACCTTACTAACATAACTCTCCGACTCCAAAAAGAACTCGCTATGTACCCCAAACTATGTGGTTGCACCAAATCAAGCATCTCTAATCCCTCATATAATAAGTAGATCATTCTTGACTCTCAACTATGTATCTATGCTCATGACTATGTCAAACACATTTTTGACTTAGTCGGCCGGCCTATGAGCTATAGTACAAAGATGCATTACCAACTTAGTTTTTTCTTAGCCTCATGTCAATCATCTTGGTCTTAACAGCTTTCCTAGTCATGCTCGGACAGACCGCATCACACATGGCCATTGGATACATGCTAAAGTAGCGTCATTAAGATTACAACTCATAAGGGTACTAAAAACACGATAAGGGCTCACACAGTGACGAAGCAGGGATCCATTCAGTCACTCCACTTATGTGGTCGTCTCAAAGTACATGTAGTATGAATACATGCTATGATGGAGCTCCCACTCAATATCATACAAATCTTAGTCCAGTCGTTATTCAAGTGCCTGACCTGCGTGCTACTCGTAGTCACTCCCAAAGTGTCATACGATAGTTCGCACATTCGACTACGAACAAGATTTTATGAAGTTTGGACATACTTCATAATCAATCAAGTGTGATCTCATCTTGTCCTCATGCCAAGGCGACTATATTTAAACTTAAGCCTTCCACATTGTTCCGAGCATGAAGGCGATCATTTGCATCCCTTAGTTGGTGCAAAAATGATCTACGAGTCTCATCCTGTTCGCTATCAAAGCGGCAGGGCGATTGCCCGTGTGAGTGGGTCAATCTAAGCCTGGTGACATTCATATCTATCATTAGATACAGTACACTAACAAATAATGAGAAAAAATTTCATTAATCAATAAAATGTTCATACAGGCCCATAAAATCAAATTCTACAAAGTCCCATTCTTCTAACATGCCTTTGGAACACATCTCTACGCAAAGGCTTAGTAAAAGGGTCAGCGACCATATCGCTAGTAGGAATATGCCTGAGAACAACTTGACCTTGCACAATGCTCTCTCGTATAAAGTGATATTTGGTGTCAATATGCTTAGTCCTCCCATGGTACTTGGGATCCTTAGCATACGCTAGTGGAGATGTGTTATCATAATAAACAACAACTGCATCATCAACATGTGCCGTAATGCGCAGACTCTGAAGAAATCTTCTCAACCAGATTACCTCTTGGACTACTGACGTACAAGCAATACCTTCAGCTTCCATGCTGGGTAAAGAGATACAAGGCTGCTTCTTACTACACCAAGTGATAGCAGTGCCTCCCAATAAGAATGCATATCCCCATGTGGATTTGCACTCATCTTTATCCGTTGATCCATCAGCATCACTATAGCCAATTAGCTTCAAACTACCTCCATGGTAGCACACAGTAAGATCAATTGTTCCTTTCAAATATCTATGTATCCTTTAGACAGTAGCCCAATGGTCGCGCCCATGATTAGTTTGATATCTACTCACCATTCCAACTGCAAAGCATAAGTCCGGTCGAGTACACATCATTGCGTACATCAAGCTCCCAACTGCACTTGCATATGGAACCTTAGCCATGCGTTCCCTTTCTTCTTCTATTTTGGGGCATAGTTCTTTGCTAAGAACACAATTTTTGTCCATGGGTGTGTCAACAGGATTAGCATTTTCCATACGGAAATGTTCTAGAATCCTCTTGATGTAAGTCTCTTGAGACAAACACAAGAGTTTTCTAGAACTATCCCGGTGTATCTTAACACCAAGTATGTATTCAACTTTTCCCATGTCATTCATCTCAAAAGTAGAGGACAACCACTTCTGAGTGGCGACAATCATCTCCATGTCATTTACAGCCAACAGAATGTCATCCACATATAGTGAGAGTATCAAAAAATTCCTCCCACTTCTCTTGATGTACACACAATGGTCTTCCTCGATCATCGTAAAGCCCATCTCCATGATAGCTCGATGAAATCGATGGTACCATTGTCTGGATGATTGTTTCAGCCTATAAATAGAATGTTTCAAGCGACATACTATGCGCTATTGCCCTATTTGCTGAAAACCCAAAGGTTGATCCATATAGATCTCCTTGTCCAGCTCTCCATTGACAAATGTTGTCTTTACGTCCATCATAAATAATTCCAGATCTAGGTGGGCGACAAAAGCTAGAATAAAGTGAATGGAAGCAAATCTCACCACTAGGGAGAATGTCTCTTCATAGTCTACACTCATTCTTTGGGTATAACCCTTCGCCACAAGTCGAGCCTTATACTTGTTGATAGATCCATCTGCTTTGCGTTTGACCTTAAGAACCCACTTATTCCCAATAGTCTTACATCCAGATGGAAGATCGACCAACTCCCAGACTTTGTTCATAGCCATTGAGCTCAACTCTTTTTCCATAGCAGCTATCACTCATTTACATTTGGGGAAGTCACATCTTCTTTATAAGCAGCTAGCTCATCAACGTCCACAAAAGCACACATGAACGATACCTCTTCGACCTCAAAATGCCGACGGGGTATTATTCCACGTTTGCTTTGTCATATCGAGGATTTTCAGAGTCTTTCTCCAGTAGGTCACTCCCACTGAAAGTGGGGTAGCATACATGATCCCCGTCAATTACTGGATATGATTGTAAAACCTCACCCTCACCAAGGATGGTGCGCTGCCCAGAGGATCTTGCAACTCGAATAGTTCAAGATCCCCTTTGACTTCACCAATGATTGTAAAATCCTCCTCAAGGAAATTCACATCACGGGACTCTATCTCTGTCATTCCTCCATTAGGGTGTTCTCCATACATCTCATAGCCCTTTGAGTGATCGCAATACCTTATAAATATATGTTTTACCGCTCTTGGACCAAGCTTCCCATGCTTATGAGAAGTGTTCTGAACGAACCCTGTTGACCCCCAAGGGAGCAAACCTTCTAAGTTAGGTTTTCTGTCATGCCATAACTCATAAGGTGTTGAAAGAACTCACTTAGAAGGCACACGGTTTAATATGTAGGCAGCAATCAAAATTGCATCTCCCCAAAATGATATAGGAAGATTCGCTTGCGCCATCATCGATCTAGCCGTATCCAGAAGTGTGCGATTTCTTCTCTCTGCAACACCATTTTGTTGCGGAGTGTATGGAATCGTCAATTGTCTTATGATCCCTTTCTCCTCACACATTTGTCTAAACTGATCTGACAAATATTGTCGCCCTCTATCAATACGTAGGATTTTGAGGTTCCTCACTTTTTGGTTCTCAACCTCTGCCAAGAATCGCTTAAAACAATTAAGTGCTTATGACCGGTGAGACCAGAGATATACTGACCCATAGCGCGAATAATCATCAATGAAAGTAAGAAAATAGGATGCACCGTGTCGTGCCCTCACATTCATAGGTCCACATATGTCCGAGTGGACTAACTCTAGCGGATGAGTAGCCCTCTTTGCCTTACCAAAAGGCTTTCGGCAGGCTTTTCTGCCAGACATGGTTCACACACAGGAAGGTTGACTTTAGCGAGTTGGCCCAACAAGCCTTCTCGATCTAACCTTGTCATCCTTTCTTGTCCTATGTGTCCCAATCTCGCATGCATATTATTTCACAGAATCAGAAATAATATCAACATTAGAAGAAACATAAGAAACACAATCACTGGATAATTCTAACATGAAAAACCCATTATTCATAAATCCTAAGCCATAAAGGTCTTTGCCAAAGTAAATAGACAAACTAGTGTGCTCAAACAAGAAAGAAAAAACCATGTCCGAAAAGTGCTAAAACTGAAAGTAAATTACATCGAATGCTAGGTGCATATTGCACATCACTAAGGATTAGCTCAGCCCAGTTCTGAGCTTGAGGTGTTACGATCCAACTCCAAGAACCTCCTCTCGTGCGCCATTCCCCATAGCAATGTAGTGGCTGCATCTTTGTCGCAATCGATGATAATCTACATATCCCACTCGATCCCTTGTCACATGTTTTGTTGCTCCTGTGTCTACAATCCAACCATGGAGAGAATCAGCAACGAAAACGTGTGAACAAACAAAAGAATAAAAAGAGCTAGGAGTGGGTTCTACCTTCTTCGGCTCAGTGCAATCACGAGCGAAGTGACCCAACTTGCCACAGTTAAAGCATTTGTCCTTCTTCTTTCCACCCCTCTTTCCTCGACGACGCTTCATAGCTTTGTCACCTTGTGGGGCCAAGTTCTGACTTTGTGCACTGCTTTGTCTAGCACCTTGCTTGTTCAAACGTTTGCCCTTCTTAGGCTTACGTTGTCCAGCATGTGCGGCAAGAGCAGCTACTTGTGCTCGTTAGGACTCTCGACGGCCAGCCTTAAGTTTGAGATGATTGGCGACACTATCGAATGTCCGAATTTGCTTATTATGTGTAAGAACAAGCTTAACGTATCCCCAAGTCTGCTCAGGTAGCGACATTATGACATCAAAAACTTCTTGTTCATCTGTAAGCTCACATCCATCATTTTGAAGCTCCTGAATCATGTCCTTCATCACATCAAGATGATGGGTCATCGAGTGCTTCGGGTCAAATACATACTGATTGAACCTAAGGGTGAGAGCCCTCAGTCTTGTAGCCGAAGTGCTACCATACTTGACCTTCAATACCTCCCATAGCTCTTTAACTATAGAGTATTGATCGAACTCACGGATCAGATGATCGTGCACAACTTAGCATAGTAAAGCGCGCACCCTTATCTTGATCCACCCATCTATTGTATGCGTCCATATCGCGACAATATTGGGCAGTTTGTCCATTCTCTGGCTCAAGTGGCTTAGGCATACTAGTGGTGAGATGTTCGAGGATCTTTTCTTTGTGAAGTAAAAATTGAATTTTCCTATGCCACATTACATAGTTCTGGCCACCTAATTTGCCACAACCATAAAGGTCAGAAAAAGCTATTTGGGCATCCATCACATGCACAATTGGTTAGGTACTGGTCTAAGATTTTTTATCCAGATCCAAGTAATTATTTTATTATTTTCTTTATTCCATGAGATCGAAAATTTCGCCACCAAGGATAGTAATCATCTCCCACTAAATTAGAGATCATAATAAAATAAATACTGATCCACGAATAAAATTTATTATGCCCATTAACATGCATCCATAATATATAGATAAAAAATAAGTTGACATTTGGTGCATCATGTGATAAACAAAACATACCCAAAAATACATAGCCTGAAAAACAACCCCTATAATACATGAGTCCTAGAAAAATAATAATTACAAAAATTACATTCTTCATGGACCTACTACATGAATCTAGAAATAAATGAACTTTGTAATCACCACCATCTCCATTAATTATCTCTCAAATAAATAAATAACATTAAACACATAAACATGAACACCCAAAAATGTCAACTCGCACATAAACATCAACAAAATATTCTGACAAAAAATATCTAGATTCATATAAAACATGTATGAGCCACCAATAATAACAAAAAAATAAGTGGCCTAATGGTTAGAAAACAACATAGCAATCAAAAAGGTTAAAGGTTCAAATCCATGCTAAACCAAATAAGCCATTTTAGTTTTTATTAAATGAATGGCTGCCCACATGCACCAATCATCTATCACATTTACAACCAATTTACCCGCAGGCATCTAGATGGCGCCACGTTAGCCCTCGCCCACTTGGCGAATATATATATATATATATATTTTTTTTCTTTAAACCGTTTGCATCAATGCGCCAGTCTCCACGCACAACCCACCATGTCAAAATCGTCGAAAAATTGTGCAATCACATTGTAAATATATATATATATATATATATATAACATAGGCGTATGTATATACGATCATATTAAATATAGCATATGCATACGGGATGTACAAGTCTTAGAAACAATTGCATATCCTGGCATGCCTATCAGTGCATCATATGTTTTTATCCCAATAACTTTTGAATCATCATAACATATTCGTTTTAAATCCGTTTTACATGAGTAATATACAATTAATCGTATATCTGAGATCTACGATTTGACACCAATATTGGATATACAAAAATGAAAAAAACAGATTCAATTTTTTTAATAAAGAAATAAATCTCATGGATTATCAAACTCAAGCACATCAAATAAGAGAGAACGAGCCCTAATGTCTCTGATACCACTGTTAGCAATTACGCCATGTAAGCCACATAATATATGTGAATCGGAATTATTTTAGCAGCGGATGAATCGATTCACTTGGATCTACGACTCGCCTACAAACCTTCTTTGTTGATGTGTATAAATCCACATACGCCAATGCCCTCGTATCACGAACTTCTTGTACTTCGAACTGGGTAGGCAAACGTCCTTCTCGCTCTAATGGATCTACCAGAGTATCCACCGAATAAACACACACCTTAGACCCTTGGAGATTTGATGATGCTTTAAGAAGAAAACCATAGAGAGAATTTTTAGGAGAGAAGGTTATTCTTCTTTGTGAGGGGACGTCTGTTTTAAGTGATCTGATAGTAGGGAGATATCTCAATATATAATCTCAATACCTTATTTATGTTAGAGTCCTAATATGAGAGGTTTCTAGATAAGCCTCATCCAAATAGGACTCCTCAAATATGGATGCACTCTATTGCACCCAATAACATATATCAACATTTTTCTTTTTAGTGTAAATTTTAGACTTATTTCCTTATTGAGAGTATTATCTAAACAACAGTACACTAAAATACCCCATATTTAAGGAAAATTGCAAATTTGGTCCAATAAATATAGGGGTGTTGCAATAATAGTCCTATAATTTTTAAAGTTGTAATTTAGTCCTATAACAATTTGTCCCTCAACAAAATAGCAATTTTCATTTTATAATTCTTAGGATTTGGAAGTTTTAGTCTTAAATTGTTTAGTTCTGGTAATTTCACTCCTTTTAGTCAAAAAACCAATTTTGTCAAATTTGTACGTATTTTTGTATTTCCATAATTAGGAAATAATACACACAAATCTGGTATCTCATATTTTGATCAAAATTCATAATTATAAAATCCTTCTCTCATTAGGTAATCTATAGTATAAATGATAAATATCAACTTAGACGTGAATAGTACATAGGGTCTGATACCACTTTCTACAAGTTCGATCTTAGTTATACTTAATATTTTGGCTACAAAGACATTTTTGAGAATTAGAATCACTTTGTACCAAATTTGCACCAAATTAATATTTGTAGGACCATAATTGCATCAAAAACTAACGGGACCAAAATTGGAAAAGGCAGAACATGCACAACTAAAATCACAATATCAAAAGTTAAAGGACTAATATTGCAAAACCCATATAGATTCAAGACTAATTTTGCATTTTCTTCCCATATTTAATTCATTTTGTTTTCAACAATTTTTTTTCAATATAGTTGGGTCATTTAATGTAAGGACAATATAGGAAGAAATGAAAAAAGATTATAACCTCAATTATATTTATTATGTTTTCTTACTCTGTGTGAATTATTCTCGTTGTCTATCTTAGTCGAAGGAGGGAGTATATAAAATGAAAGGTCTATATGTAATGCCCCGAAATTTGAAATATAAAAGATACATATAATTTCATTTTAATGAAAAAAACAAATTTCATACTCAAGAAAACATCTTGCTATAACGATCTATTTAATTTTCAAAAATAATATCTACAGTAGAAGTAGTCATATAAAACGATTTACATGAAATTCGATATCTACATATAATTTTAACAGGCCATTTGACATTGAAAGACATTGAACAATTGCGTACATACATTTATTTCATAAGATAAAATCAACATGTAAATATTATTTCATTCAAAATTCAACAGCAACAGCGGAAGCCAACTATAAAGTATATAAAATTTAAATATTCATTTATTTCTAACAACTTCGCACATTTACTAAATTATTATAAAAAAATTATCCCCTTAAGTCTGTTTACATAAATAAAACTTAGAAAATTATTGTAATTCAATATTTATTATCACAAATCGAAAATTCCTAGAAGTTAGAAAATTTATTCGTAGTACCAATCAATTATTTACACCAAGTATAACATCATTAATAACTACTTAGAAAAACTGTAGGTCCCAAGGGATGAGTAGTAAGGTTTAGAAGGGGGGATGAATAAACTTTACCAAATTTTCGATTTAGTCCTTTTAAATAATTTTCAGAGCAAACACAAATCACCTAAGTCCCTTGAGGGACAACTAGGTTGGCTTACTTCAGCAAAGTTACCCACTCAACAAACTCGACTGAGCTGTTGATAGTTTAACTCAGCTGGTGTCGGCTAACAATTAAATTTACAGTTGATTTGGTTTTTGTTCAGCGGAAGACTTTTCACCTGTGTTTTTTTAAACTTGTTTTTCAACACTTGTTTTTAGCAATGGTTATTATCAGTTGAGTTCAGCAGATATAACTTAACAGCAGATATAAATAAGATGCAAGAAATTAAAGTGATGTAAGTAAATAAGACACAAGCAATTTTTATAGTGGTTCGAGGATGGGGTAATTCCTCTAATCCACTCTTCTCCAACTCTTGGAGAAATCCACTAAGTAACAGATCTTGGTTACAAAGCAGTCAATAGTCCGAGTCAGCCTTGATCACACAGTTGGCTGCTCCTGGGACTCAACTTCTTCACATGCTACTTCAGCTCATTCGAACTCTTGAAATTGATCACACAACTTCCAACGAGCCCAAAGCTTCTGGTTCGAACTTGAACCTTACTACTTCTCCTTCAACGCTAGAGAGTAGACCCCTCTTGTTCTTCAAACAAATTTCTTCTTCAACTTGATGAATTAATCTTTCCGTCACTGAGTGTGTTGGATTGAGTTCCTTAGATTTTAGGCTTGTGGATTGTCTTTGAAAGCTCCATAGTATTTTACAGGTTTTTCTTGCTTGAATGCTTGATTGTCTCTTGCAAAATTCGTAACCTTCTTTCACTTGCTTCCACAACCTTTTATAGTGAAGATTCGAAAATATGTTCGTTGAAGATATAGACATATGTTTCAAATCTCACTCGTAGGTTGTTGGCATGTGTTGTCTTTGCAGCATTAATGAGGATCGTACCATGAGTTTAATGCTTTGTAGCCTTTCCTTGTAGGGATGGCAATTTCCTCCGAACCCGATGGAGGATCCGATCCCTTTTAATCTGGAGGGTATGGAGGGTAGTTTTTATGGAGGTGGGTCTACATCCTATTGGTTCCTTAATTTTACTCTTTATTTATTTATAATATTTTACAACAACTTTATTTATATTTAAAGAAAATGATTTTCCCAAGTCTCAACCAAAATCTACTAACCCACTAACACTTTTGTTTAATCTTTTTAATATTTTGCTATTTTTTTAAATGTAGTTTGCTAATTCTTATCCTTGATTTTTTTTTCCTTATTGTTTCCTTAAGAATTTAGTAAATATCTATATTTTTATTTAAATAACTCAAATTTCTCTTTAAAAAAATAACTTAAATTTGAAAAATTACAATTGTAAGTGATAACGGGGGTATGGGTAAGGTATAAATACCCGATCCTCCATGGGTATGGGGATGTGTATGAAAAATACCAATCATCTTGAACCCATTGCCATCCCTATTTCCTTGGTCTCTGCATATTGGTTCCTTGCTTTTTGCACTCTTTCAAAGACAACAACTTTATTGATGACAAACAGATCTCTATCTTTCTTCAAGTCTTGTCACGATACCCTTTCGCATTTGATTCCAATCATCTTGGAATGATTTACTCGGCTTCCGAGACATCTTTTTGTCACCGACCGATCCTTCACTCTTCACACATCTTCTTCAATCTTCAATCTTGACTCTTTGTAATCTTCAACTTAGATGACTCCAACTCAGCTCATACAGTCCTATCTATTACAAGTTTAATTACATAGAAAATGGGGTACCAACTTCCTATTCTAAGTTTTACATGGTATCATCAAAATCTAAACATAAATTTTCCTAACAATTTCCCCCTTTTTTATGATGTCAAATCTTAATTAAATACAACAAAGTATATAGTGCAATAACAAAGAATGTATGTGTGAAATATGTCAATTTTATTTATTGAACATATCATTCTTATACTTTACAACGCACTTTACAACGCTTTTACAAAGTATACCTTATACACTGTATCAGAGCTATACTATCTATACAACTGTATCAGAGCTTATTATAAAAAATATACATGTATCAGAGCTATAAGGATAAACTTACAAATTTGTATTTACATCTAAGTAAAATACATTTGAAGGGTTTCAACCATCTTCAACACCTCACTGCTTCCTTCTTCTCTCATCTTTTTCAGCTGTCTTCCTCTTCCTGTCTTCTTCTTCTCTTTTTCTCTTTTCATAAGCTCTTTTAGTAGTAGGGTCTTCCCTTCGCTGCGTTTCTTCCCACTCTCGATTGATTCTTTTGTTTTTAGCTTCCTACCTTCTCCTAGCCTCCTCATTTTTCCGCTCCACTTCAATGTTTGCAAGTGTGTCAAACCCAACCCAATGGTTGACTCCCTTCTTCTGTGGATCAACGTACCTTACATCTTTAGGTCTTGGTTGTGATGGAGTACCTCTACCTTTTCCACCACTTACAAATCTTCCATTTCCTCGATACGACTCAGCTGGTCCTTTAGGAGTGTACTATACATGAGTCTTCCCAGTCGACTGACTGCTCAAACTCTATTGCATCTCATCTGATTTGTATTAGTCGAGTTCTTTCTCCCAGTACAAATCCCACGCCTATGGTAGAGTCATTGTCTTGAAGTATCCTTCAGCAACTAGAGTTTGAAATTCCTCTAGAGATCTATGTTCAAATCCTGCATCCGAAATTGTGATTTCTCGAGGGGGTGTTACAGCTGGGGAATCTTTCAACAAACCAGCTAGGGAGCCGTCGTACCTTGATTTTATATCTTTTATCCTCTCAGAGTTCTTCTCAACTACCTTGTTGAACTCAGCTTCAATTGCTTTTCTTGACTGTTTAACTACCAAATCAACTTTCTCTTTTACAAACAGCTCTTTCGGTAGTTTGCTGAGAATTGAGGCTGTAACATAACCTTGCAGTAGGGTCTTAGCAAGCATGATTTTCAAGAGTGGCTCCTTCATTGAACTGCTTTCCCCCTTGCTTGCTTCCCCTTTCAATCCTTCCCTATCACTCCGCTATTCTTCTTTCCTTTCATCTTCCCTTTTTGGCATCATCACCAAGGGGTAGAGCCATGTTAGGGAATACTCCACTTAGGAGTAGATCAATCTTATTATTTGTCATATGCTTATCATGAGTCATGGAGTATCTGTTCTAAATTTGGATCCCAATCCATGGTCTCAGTTGCCATCAGCTTTATCTCAGTTTGGAGCACCTTTATTTGTTGTTCCACATTGGCCTCCATTCTTTGAATTTCTGATTTATGTTGAACCTTGAGCAACTCCATTTCACTCTTATGTGATTGATCCATCCTAAACATATGAGCCCTTTGATGTTGTTGGAACTTGGCGTTGTCTGAGCTCCAGATCACCATTTTGGAGCTCACCATTTTGCGAATAAGGATTTGAAGTAGGTGACCTGCTCACACCTTAATGCCTTTATGTGTTCGATCCATTCTATGATTCTCAACAAAGTTCCTCGAATATCTCCAGTGATGGTGGCATTGCGGTTATCTAGCTATTGGTCTAATGCTGCTAAACAATGCTCCATATTCTCTATTTCAATACATATGGCTTTGAAGGTTTTACGGAAGTTGGCTGCATTAGTGGACTATTCCTCTAGCCATATAACATCGAAGTCGAATCCAATCGGCACCATAGTGGTTTCAGTTGGAGTTCCAATTTCTTCTGGAAAGACTTGGACGGTATATCTGGCACGTTCCACGGCTGACTCTGCTTTGAAGGGTTTATGGGCTTCGGACGAAAAGTATTCAGCAAACAGATCCTCAGGTAAAATAGGAATCTCCACATCCTCTACCTGTGGAGCTTTTCCCTTCTCTTTCAAAATTTCTTCAGCTCTATGTGCCTCATCTGTTTCAGCGTCATCGGCATCTTGAGCAACTGTATTAGCCTGCTGAGCTGACTGATCCTCAACTGTCTTAACAACTTCCTCGGTATCAGCTGTTTCTTCCTGTTGAATATTCTGGTCCTCGGCCGACTTATCAGCATCATTGGAGTGTGATGGCACCATTGGGGGTGGGCCATCAATCATTGTGAAATTTATAGGGGTAGCCTTATCACTAGCTTGCCTCCTTTTTTCCTGTGCCTCCTCTGCAGCTGTCCTCTTTTGATTTTTCGGTAGGGCTGGACTCAACTTCATCATCGGCTCCCAAGAACTCCACATCAATATTTTCTTGGGAGTCATGAAGAGCACTGATCTCTTCTTCTTCATTGACCTCTTCATGAGGGGCATGCACTTCTTCAACTACTGTCTTACCTATGAAGTCTCAACCCCCTCCAGGCATTCATTACCCTAAGCAGTCTCAACCGCTAATGGGCCTTGTACATTCCCTTTTGTAATCTCAAACGCAGCAGGGTCTTCAGCAGTTATCCCTTCAGCAGACAGAGCTGCTTTAGGGTCTTCAGTGACATCCTTTAGAGTCTCAACTCCTTGGATTGCACTTTTAGGGCCAAAATTCTCAACTCTTGTGGCCTCACTGCCATCCTTTGCCTTAGCTCCATCAACAGCTTCATCGGCCTGCATGGCAGCTGAAGTTTCAGCTGAGAGAGTCGGAACCATCTAAGCTTCGTCAACCTCAGTCTGCTGAACTGTAAGATTCTCACCGTCGCCTCCTAACTCATTTTGTGGTTGGTCTTCCATAGCCTCCTCCGACCTAGTTTTGGTGGTTTGAGTTTCCCCCTCAGCTGGCACACTAGCTGAGTCTCGAGCAATGGGGTCACTTGAAACCCGAGACCCGGTTGTTTGTCCAAATGAGCATTTAGCCATTGGGGTAGGTGTCTCAATACCTTCTGCAGGGAGTGGCTTGGCTAAGGTGCCCGCTTCATCACCTTCCTTAGCTTCATCGCCATTCTTCTTGGAATCGTATTCCTCAGAGTGCACAAGAGATGTGGTTGCTTTAATGTTTTTCACCATCCTCATTATATCAGGGCTAGGAGTAATCATGATAGATGAAGATTCTCCAGAGCCACTATTCAGTTGTTGCTCGTGCATCTCCTTGGATTCTCTTATTGATTTCCGAAACTCAACTTTCTCCAGAGCCACAGCAGGATCCATTTGTTCAATGTCACTATCACTACTGTCAGCTGATTCCAAGGCATGTTCAGGTGCATCTGTGAAGGCACATGAGTGAGGCTGCTTCGACTCTTCAACAACCCCTGCCTTCTCGATAACTCTCAGCTTCTCTTCATCCTTATTTTCCGAAAGGATAGATATGCATAGATCAGGGTTAAGGGCGGAGTTAACATATATGTTTCCCAGGAAGCTTAGGAGCTCTTCTTCTTCTTCAATAAACTCTAGGCTCTGGAATTGATATCTGGCATAGCTCTTCTTCCACATCTTAGTTGTTCCTGGATATCAGGGTAGACATGAGACATCATTATGACATCATCGTCCTCATCCTGGATGGGTGTAAGTGCAACATGTTCCTCCTCTAGTGTTCGAACAATGGTTTGAGGGGACTGAACATCTAACTCCTCGGACTAGTCAGCTGTGTCTACTCCGTGTTCCTCAGCCGTCTCTCAAACAATTGTTTCTTTTTCAATTTGATTACCCTTGTCAGCTGACTTCTCTACTTCTGTGGTGATTACTTCACCACCCTCAACTTATTTAGAGCGCTCTTCTTGAGCTTCAGCAGTCTCTTTCACTGGTTGAGTGCCAAATTCAGTTGGCTTCTCAAGGTCTGATCTCTTTACCAATCTTCTTCGTTTGGTTGGAACCAAGGGAACTTGTGGCTCCACATCTTCAGGTTCATCAAAGGTAAAAGCATTTTCGCCTCTCTTATGTTTCTTTGATGCAACTGCTTTCCTAGGCACATAAGTGCGCTTTTTCTTCACGACTAGAGAAGGTATAAGAGGTTTCTTCTCAGTCTCGGCTGCTGGGGCAGGTGACGATTTTGGGATGGCTACGGGGGCATGGGCTTTCTCTGAGATGGCTGTAGGGGCAGGTGCTTTGTTTGCTACAACAACTCTCTTCTTCCTCTAAACTAGTTTTGGAGAAGGATCAGCTGACTCACCTTCGCTGGTGTCAACTCTGTGTGCATGTGCTTGCCTCTGAGCACCGGATAGGTTAGCCTTGAACATTTTCTTTTTCACATGGAATGGCTTCCCATATCTGAGCGGAATCCCTTTCACCTCCATCATGTGGCCAATGACCAGGCCATACCCCAATGAGCTTACGATCACACCATTATCTTTTATAGTCTTGTTCATGACATTCTGGCAGATTCGGTTGAAGATGAACTCAACCCAGTTCAGCTTCTTCTGTTCCAAGATAGCAACCATAACAGTCAGCTTCGCCCGTGACAACTGATTGAAGATGCCAAACTTCATGTCCATGCACTTGGACACGATATCCATCAGCTTATGATAGTTGTCCTTGATCAATGACTTCTTGGTTTTGTAGACATCTTTAGCAGCAGACTCTGTCTTGGCATATCTTTCCATGCCGCAGCTAGGTTCATGTCCTTTTCAGCAATGTCCTTCATCCATTCTGAAGGCAGGTGGCAGTGAGCAGCTAAGTCCGCAACAGTAAGTTTGATGTCCTTGCTTTGGACCGAAGACCTTATCTCTCCGTCATGAACCTCAGCGTTCATGTAGAATATAGCAACTTCTTCGAGGTAAGTGTGCGAGTATTCCATGGTGAGAAATCCTTCAGACCAGATTTCTCTAGCTTCACAGCAATCTTCTGAGCCAGGGCCTTATCTACTCCTTTCTTTACCAATCCTTCGAAGTCCAATGTTGATCTAGAGTGGATCTTCTCAGCCATTTTGATGAAATCGTATTTGGGTGCCATTTCTTGAGAACTAATCGGTGAAAGAACTTGTAGAACGGTTGCTGTAAGAACTACGGTTTCACTTGGATGCAGAGAAAAGCTTTATCTTGCTTGAGAACGAAGAGTGTTTTGTGAGGATAGAGAAAATTGGATTTTGGTTTATATGGGACATGAGGGGACGGTTTTTAGAATTTGAAAAGGTTGATCAAAATCAACGGTCAAGATTAAACATTTGAAACCACATTAATTTTCCCGCATTAAATGCAACAGCATTTATATCCAACCATATGCTAAATGTGTGCAGGCTTTATTCTGACACCATAATTACGCTTACGTCATGCACAAAAACATTCATGCTCGCAGAAAACGACTGCATTTTGTCACTTAGCTCATAAATAACTCAGTTATCTTCCAAAAGTGACTTGACTTGGTTTCTCTCTTCACATGATGATCACTCAGCTGTCAGCTAACTCGATACAACTGATTTCCTATCTTGGCTATTTCACTTGGCTGGAAAGTGAAACTTTGCTAATTTTGCATATCTCTCTTCTTTGACTCTGCTGATTGAGTCTTCTGAGTCTCCTAACTCAGCTCAATCAAACCTAGCTCATTTTAAGCTCTTCAAATCTTGATTCACATAATGGCTTAGTGAATATGTCAGCTAACTGCTTATCAGTGAGATGTATTCCAAAGTGATGTCGTTCTTTTCAACATGATCTCTTATAAAATGATATCTGACATCAATGTGCTTTGTTCTTGAATGCAATACTGGATTCTAGGTAATTGCAATAGCATTTGTATTATCACACATAATTGGAATCTCTTTTTCTTCTATATCATAGTCTCTCAGCTGTTGTCTCATCCATAGAACTTGGGCACAACAGCTGCCTGCAGCTATGTACTCTGCTACAACTGTGGATGTAGCTATTGAATTTTGTTTCTTGGTGAACCAAGAAACCAATCTATTTCTAAGCATTTGACAAGTACATGTGGTACTCTTCCTATCCACTCTACATCCAACATAGTCTGAGTCTGAGTATCCAACCAGCTTGAATCCTCTATCCTTTGGATACCATAAGCCAACTTCTTGGCATCCCTTCAAATACCTTAGGATTCTCTTGGCTATAGTCATGTGACTCTTTTTTGGTGCTTATTGAAATCTAGCACATACATCTACAACAAAGGTGATGTCTGACCTACTTTTTGTTAAATAGAGAAGTGATCCAATATGAGCTCCATATCTGGTTTGATCAACAACTTTGCCATCTGCATTCATATCCATTTTAACTGAAAAGTTCATTGGGATCTTCACTGATGACTTAGCTTCCATACCAAATTTCTTCATCAAATCTCTGGTATATTTGGTTTGACTTATGAAGGTTCCATCCTTCATTTGCTTCACGTGAAGACCTAGGAAGAAAGTCAGCTCTCCTATCATGCTCATTTCAAACTTCCCTTGCATAAGATTTGAAATTTGTTACACAGCTCTTTATTTTTGGATCCAAATATGATGTCATCCACATAGATTTGAACAAGCAATATACTCTCCCCATCTTGAATTCTGAAGAGTGTTCTATCAACTTTGCCTTTGGTGAATTCATTCTCAATTAGAAACTGTGACAATGTGTTATACCAGGCTCTTGGTGCTTGTTTTAATCCATATAATGCTTTCTTGAGCTTGTAGACTTCATCTCCATTAGTTTTCTGCACCGAACCTGGAGGTTGCTCAACATAGACTTCTTCTTCCAAAAGTCCATTTAAAAATGCACTCTTCACATCCATGTGATACACAATGAAGTTCTTGTGTGCAGCATAAGCATGAAACATCCTTATTGTTTCCAATCTAGCAACATGAGCAAAGGTTTCATCAAAATCTATACCTTCCTCTTGGCAATACCCTTTGGCTACCAGTCTTGCTTTGTTTCTTACTACAAATCCTTCCTCATTCATCTTGTTTCTAAATACCATTTAGTACCAATAACATTTTGGTGGGTAGGCCTTTGAACCAATTCCCATACTTTGTTTCTTTCAAACTGATTCATCTCTTCCTGCGTAGCCTGAATCCAATGTGTATCATCCAATGCTTGAGATACATCTTTGGGTTCTATCCGGAAATGAAACAAGTAAATATGGATACATGTTGAGCTCTGGATCTGGTTCTTACTCCATCACTAACATCTCTAATAATTAGCTCAGGTGGATGGTCTCTCAACCATCTCACATCTGGTTGTAGTAAGTCTGCTGGATTCAGCCGCCTGGCAGCTAAGTTGTCTTGAATAGCTCTTCATCATCATTTAGCCATAGACCTTCCAGCTTGTCTCTGAGATTCATCTATCTCATCTTCAGGGTTGAGTGCTCTTACATCTGTAGGTCCCAAGGGGTGTGGTGTAGGTTTAGAGGGGAGGGGAGTTGAATAAACCTTATAAAATTTTCGATTTTAGTCCTTTTAAAATAAACAATAGAGTTGACTCAAACAACTGTGTCCTTGGGGGACAGCTAAGTTGGCTTTTCAGCTAAATTACCCACTCAACAGACTCGATAGAGCTGTTCATAGTATAACTTGCTCCTTAAGCCAAATTCTTAACTTAGCTGATTTAGTTTTTAATAGCGGAAGACTTAACACCCTTTGATTTGTTTTAAACTTGTTTTTATCACTTGATTTTTAGCACTTGGTTATTTTATCTGTTGGATAGCAAAAGTAAACTAACAGCAGTTAAGTAAAAATTCAAGAATGTAAATTTGCTGAAAGTAAATGATACAAATATTTTATAGAGGTTCGAAGATGGGTTAATTCTTCTAATCCTCTCTTCTCCAACTCCTGGAGGAATCCACTATGTAAAAGATCAGTTTACAATCGCTTATCAGTCTAGAGACAACCTTGATCACACAGCTGGCTTCTCTTGTGACCCAGCTTCTTCAAAGGGCAGCTGCCCTGCTACTTCAGCTCACTTCTCAAGTTCTTGGATTTGATCACGAAGCCCTCTAACAAACTTGATAATGGTTCGACCTTTGAACCTTTCTACAATCTTGACTTGGAAAGTAGACCCCTTTTTGTTTTCAAATGTTTTCCTCCTCAACAATTTGAAGTTATCTTTCCTTCATAGTGTGTGTTGGATCGAGTTTCTTCGAGTTTCAGGCTTGAGGAATATCTGGATAAGCTTTGAGAATTTATAGCAGGTTAATTGCTTGAATATTGCTTGTTCGTTCGTGGTTCAGGTAATCAAGGTAACCTCTTTAATAGCTTTCTCAGCCTTTTATAGTGCATATTTGAAATTTTGCCCGTTGAAGAGATAGGCTAATTTCAAATGTCACTTTGTGGTTGTTGGCTTGTCTTATCTTGGTCTTCAACCTTTGTGATGTTGATCTTTCCTCGTATTAAATGCCATTTCAGATTTGCAGGCGTCTGACACAAGGTGCAGTGTTTCCCATTAGTTTATTTCTTTTTCATAATTCGGGGAAAACCACTTTTAGACATGGCAACCTTACATATTACTATATCGAGTAATATTCCTGACTTTATTCCAACGGATCTAAGTCAATTGTCTTCACTTGACTGCTATCTTTACCCCAAGTGACTTGAGTCTGCTCCAATCATAGGATTGATTCAACTGTCACTCTAACTAACAGACTTGGCTCTTTAAGTTGACTTGACTGACACTTCACACAACTATTCCTCAGCTGACACTCCTTCAATCGAGTCCTTGACTTCCTTCTTGACCATACTCAGCTGACACACATCAGAGTCTTCATTCCAGTCCGCAGTTGACTTCATGTAATCTTTGACAAAGCTGACTTAACACAACTTTTGAGTCCTATCTATTATAATACATATTACAAGGAAAATTAGGTGGCAACTTACTAGTTTAAGTTTTACATGGTATCATCAAAATCTAACAAATAAATTTCCTAACAACATCTGCTTCAGCATAGGGACTCTTTTGCATAGTTGGTTGATTCTTCTTCTCAGCTGACTCATCTATGTCTTCTCCATTCACATTAGGTTCATCAAAAACCACATGGATATACTCTTATGTGACCATAGTCCTTTTGTTCAGCATTCTATAAGCTTTACTTTCAACTGAGTATCCCAAAAAGATACCTTCACCAGCTTTAGCATCAAAAGCTTTTAAGTTGTCCTTACCATTGTTGAGGATGAAACACTTATATCCAAAGATCTTGAAATATCCAACATTTGTCTTTCTCTCTGTCCAAATTTCATAGGGAGTTTTAGTCAATTGCATGTTGATCATACATCTATTCGGAGTGTAACAAGCAGCGTTGATGGCTTTAGCCCAAAATCTCTCAGGCAATCCAACTTCACTAAAATTGTCCTTATAGCTCCCTTGAGAGTTCTATTTCTTCTTTCAGCAACTCCATTCAGTTGTGGAGTTCTTGCATCTGACAACTCATGAGCATTACCATTTTCAACACAATAGTGAGTTATAATCCAAATGACAAACTCTGTTCCACCGTTAGATCTTATCTTAATAATGGTTTGACTCTTCTCATCAGCGAGGCAATTTCTACAATGTTTCTTTCGTTTGCACATGAAGATAGTCCATGTATATCTTGAATAATAATCCACCACCACTAAGGTGTATTTATTTCCACTAATGTTGGCTGGTTCAACAAGACCAAATAAGTCTATGTGCAACAAATGCAATATCCTTGTTGAAGAAGGACTTGGCTTGTCCTTGAAGGATGATTTGATTTGCTTTCCCATATGACATGCATCACAAATGATTTAGTTTTTGTACACTGAGTCAAGCAATCCTTCCACAAGATGGCTCCTTGCAATCTTGTTGATTGTCTTGAAGTTCAGATGACTCAGCTTCTTATGCCACAACTAACTTGATTCAACTGTACTCTTTGCTAGTAGACATGTGCTTGGTGTAGCAGTTGACCAATCCACTACATACATGTTTTTCTGCCTTGTTCCTTGAAGCAAAATTTCATTTGATTCAGCATCTTTAATTTGGCAAACTCCCATGTTGAATCCCACATTGTAGCCTTTGTCACAGAGTCGACTGATGCTCAACAGATTGAAGTTGAGGCCTTCAATATATGCAACGTTTGTGATATCCAATTCATTTTTCTTTATGGATCATGTGCCTTTGATTTCCCTGTAGCTTCATTTCCTCCAAATATAACTTTTTCACCTTTGATTTCCTTAAACTTTGACAGATTTCTCTTGTTTCCTATCATATGTCTGGAACAACCAATATCCATGTACCAGGTTCCTTGGCACTCAGCTGCTCCTTGAACCTACAATCAAGGAAATTAGTTTTTAGGTACCCATACTTGCCTAGGTCCTGAGAAGTTAGTGCTATAAGATGTTCCAACCAACTTATAGCCAGATGATCTGACTCTAAGAGATTGCCATCTATCAGTTCCATAATCATAGTGCACATTAGCAAACTACTTGGGGTTTTAGGATCATACAACTGTCTCTTTTGTCTGTATGCCTGTGTATTTGTTTGAGCATTTGCTTTCTTGGGGTAATAGTGGAATTTTTGTGCTTGATGGGTTTTATGCCTAGGTGCATATGTGTGCTGATGATAGCTCTTTTGCTTTGGGAATGACCTATGATGAGGTTGAGGTCTTTGCCATTTTCGCTTGTATCCCATAGGTCTTGGCTGATCTTTCACTTGGTTATTCCAATCAACTTGGTTTGGATAGTTTCTACCATTCCCATCATATAATTTTCTTTGCTGAAATCTCCTGGGGCGTTGGTAGCCCTGTTTAGCTTTCACAGAGTATATTCTCGTTTTGGAGTCTCATTGATGGACTTTTAAATTTTATTTCTCATTGTCCTTTCAAAGATACTCAATCAAGCTTTGCCTTTACCCTTATATCCAAGACCAGTATGGTTGTGATTGTGTTTTTGTGTGGATATTGGTGTAACATTTGGTGTTTTGGATTTTTGGACTCCTTCATTAATTGAGGATCCTTTTTCCGTAATCATTCTAGGAACTTGGGGATGCACAATGGAATTGAATTCTATGCTTGTCTTATCTCCATATTCTTTTTGAGTCATTATAAGTTCATCCAATGATTTGGATACCTTAGTAAATGAAGCAATCACATTTTTAAGATCATTTTCCCTCTTTTCTATAGCAGCTAACTCTGCTTGGATCTTGGCAATTTCAGCCTTCAGCTTTGTATTATCATCAACTATGTGACTTAGAGTACTCAACTCTTTAGTCAGCTGTGAGTTTTGGCATTTAAGCTGGCGGTTTCCTCATTTAATAGTGTGTGTGAGGTTTTGATGTGCTTAAAATCTTTCATTATTTTTCCAATTGAATTATAACGATCTGTGGGTGACGAAGTGTTTGTGTCACAATCACTATCACTAGAATCTGAAGGAGATGAGTTAGAGTTTACCTCATCTTCTTGATCTTTTGGATCTTGTTCTTTTGGTCATGAGGCAGATCATAGCCTTTTTCTCCGTGTCATGGAGTAGTCTGCTTCATTATTGTCTGAGTCTGCTGGTTCTTTGCACTTAGTTGTTTCAGTAGTCTCAGCAGCCAACATGGCTTTCTTCTTTTCTTGTCTTCTTTCTCTAAAGACTCTTCTATCCTCTTCTTTTCTAAATTTGTTGACTGGTGGATAAGGACAGTCAACAACAAAATGTCCTGGTTGTCTACAGTTCCAACACATGTTCTCATCTCTGTACAAGTCAGCACTCTCAGTCCTCTGATTATCAGCTCTCTGATATTCAGTTCTTTGATGTTCAGCTCTCTTGGGTGGCATGTCATCCCTTGCTTTGGAGGGTGCTGAGTGTCTTCTTGCGGATTCACCCTTGTTCCTTTTGTAGTTCTTATTGAAGAACTTGTTGAACCTTTTTACCATTAGGGCAATTTCCTCCTCGTCAATTGTTTCTTTTGGCTCAATTTTCTTCCCTTCACTGTCCATCAATGCAGCTGTCTTGGGCACAACTGTTTCTTTTTGCTCCTTTATTCTCAGCTCAAAAGCATATGCCTTGGGGTCTGAGAATAGCTCATGATTTGATGTTTTGGAGATGTCCATGGAATGTCTCGGGGCCATGACCTTCATTTCTCACTCAGCTGGGAGAGACCTTAGAATCTTCATACACATCTCCTTTTGTGTGTACTTTTTTCCCAGAGTTGAAAGCTCATTGGTGATTTCTGTAAATTTGGCATACAGCTGATCCAGACTTTCACCTGCAATCATTTTAAAATTTTCAAATTTTTGGACTGATTTGATCAGATCCTTCACAAATCAAAGTATGTTTTTCCCAAATTTCTTTGGCTGATTTGCAAGATTTGACTTTGTTAAACATAGCCTTGTCCATGGTTTTATAAAGAATGACCTTGGCAACATTGTCAAGATTATATCTCTTTCTATCTTTGTTGGTCCATTCACAACGAGGCTTCTCAGGCATAGCAGGTTTGGGCTCTGCTGCAGAATCCTCTCCTTCAGCTGGAGGTGCTCTTCTTACAGCAGCATTGGCCTTTAGAATTTGCAGTGGCCCATCCTATATCACTAGCCACATTTCATCATGCAAATATGATAGATGAGCCTTCATACAAATTTTCCAGTCATCAAACTCTTCCACAGTGAACATAGTAATGCGAATTAGATTTGCTTCCATGATAATAACTTTGCTTTTGAAATAAAAGCTTTAAAAACTCAAGTGTTGTTTCTTTTGAAAAGACTGAGATCTAGTTCAGTAACCAGTGCAGAAGGCTCAATGAACTAACTACTTTGATACCACTTGTAGGTCCCAAGGGGTGAGTAGTAAGGTTTAGAAAGGGGGATTGAATAAAGCTTACCAAAGTTTTGATTTAGTCCTTTTAAATAATTTTCAGAGTAAACACAAATCAACAAATCCTTGAGGGACAACTAGGTTGGCTTACTCTAGCAAAGTACCCACTCAACAGACTCGACTGAGCTGTTGATAGTATAACTCAGCTGGTGTCAACTAAAACTTAAATTTATAGTTGATTTGGTTTTTGTTCAGCAGAAGACTTTTCACCCTTGATGTTTTAAACTTATTTTTCAACACTTGTTTTTAGCAATGGTTATTATCAGTTGAGTTCAGCAGATATAACTTAACATCATATATAAATGATATGCAAGAAATTAAAGTGCTGTAAGTAAATAAGACACAAGTAATTCTTATAGTGGTTCGAGGATGGGCTAATTCCTCTAATCCACTCTTCTCCAACTCTTGGAGGAATCCACTAAGTAACAGATCTTGGTTACAAAGCAGTCAACAGTCCGAGTCAGTCTTTATCACATAGTTGGCTGCTCCTGGGACTCAGCTTCTTCACAAAATAGTTGTCTTGCTACTTTAGCTCCCTCGAACTCTTGGAATTAATCACACAAACTTCCAACGAGCCCAAAGCTTCTGGTTCAAACTTGAACCTTACTACTTCTCCTTCAACCTTGGAGAGTATACCCCTTTTATTCTTCAAACCAATTTCCTCTTCAACTTGATGAAGTAATCTTTCCTTCACTGTGTGTTGGATTGAGTTCCTTCGATTATAGGCTTGAGGATTGTCTTTGAAAGCTTCAGAGTATTTTGCAGGTTTTTTTTGCTTGAATGCTTGATTGTCTCTTGCAAAATTCGTAAACTTCTCTCACTTGCTTCATCATCTTTTATAGTGAAGATTCAAAAATATGTCCATTGAAGAGAGACATATGTTTCAAATCTCACTCGTAGGTTGTTGGCATGTCTTGTCCTTGCAACATTAAGAGGATCGTACCATGAGTTTAATGCTCTGCAGCCTTTCCTTGATCTCTGCAGGTTTTCAGGTACATCTCATTGGTTCCTTGCCTTTTGCACTCTTTCAGCAAAACAACTTTATTGCTGGCAGCCTGACACATACCTATTTCCAGTAAAACCCTGACTTGTGTTGACAACGGATCTCTATCAGCTTTCTTCAAGTCTCGTCTGCTGCATACCCCTTTGACATTTGATTACAATCATCTTGGAATTACTTATATGTCAGTCAGCTGACTGAGACAGCTTTCTGTCACTTGACTGATCCTTCAGTTGGCTTGACATAGTTGACACACAACTGGGTCTTCTCTTCAATCTTTAGTCGACTCTTGTAATCTTAAACATAGCTGACTCCAACTAAGTTCATACTGTCCTATCTATTACAAGTTGAATTACAAAGAAAATAGGGTACCTGTAATACCCGAAAAATTGGGAGAACAATAGAAATTAGGGCTCGATTATTTGATAATTAGGAAATTTAAAATTTGGGATTTTCGGATATTCTATTATATTTGGGCTTAACAAATTACTTTTTTTATAGACTTCATTTTATATCATGAGCCCATTACCTTGCCCAATCCCAAACTCATGGTCCACTCTCCAAACAATACAACTAATATGTATACATATATATATGCCCCAACCATTCGCCATTTGGTCGGCTTGTGACCATTTCATTTGGTTTTTTGACATTATTACCAGGCTTTCTTTTGGTTACCTGATCAGCCTGTGATCGGAATACTCTTTTTTATTTTTTAATATATATTCCAATTTATTCAAAAAAATGTATACATATATATATATATATAAAAAAAAAAAAACATTTCATCATTATCATATCCTCGATTATCGGTTTTGTTACCCTACGATTTTTGGTCAAACATTTGGTAAATCAATTTATATTACTCATTTAATTAACATTTTCAATGTCCTAATTTTTAGCATTTCAAAATTTAATTTTTCAGCATGATTTAATACTAATCAGTTATTCCATTGATTAGTTTTAATAATTATTTAATTAATTAGTTAATCAATTAGAGATAAAATTTAGGCTAAAAATCCTCATCTGCCAAATTTTCACACCCAATGACATTACTTATACTGCAAATCTACAACAAACCTCACAAACCTCAAATGTAAAAATTCTTCTTATTCCTTCCACCGTGAACAACCCAAAACAAGAAAAAAATTTATTTAGAAAAAAAAAGAAGAAAAGAGGGAAAGAAGGTATAGATCGGAATAGAGGGACGAGCAAGAAACAGAGGTGTGGGTTTAGTCGAGCCACTCGCCTCCCACAACCACTGCGCCACTCGCTGCTCATCGCCGTTGTGTGTGGTGTGTGTGTTGGTGTGTGGAAGGAGATGCTAACAAGTAAAGATAATTAGGGGATATATATATACACATATTAGAGAGAGATAGAGAAAAAGAAAAGAAAAGAGAAAAGAAGAGAATGGGAGATTTGGGAGGAGGACATGAGATTGTGATAGAAAAGGGGGAACTGGTGATGGGTCTGCAGGGGGAAAAAAAAAAGAAAGAAGAAGAAGAACAAATAAGTGAGGGAGAAAAGAAAATAAAAGAAAAAAGGGGGAAAGAAAAAGGATGAAAAAAAAAAAAAAAGAGAAAATGTGGGTTTTGACTTTGAGTATATGAATATGACTTCAAATTCCAATTTTGATTAATTAATCTCTAGCCCGCAGCGAGGATTTTCGAGTAATTCCATTCTGATTAATTAATCCCTAGCCAGCAACGAAGATTTTCGAGTATAAAAATATACATTCTTCATCATCATATTCTACGCTACGCTACTTCTGAGGTAGGGGTTTTTCTAATTCAACTTTTATTTGTCCTTGATAAATGCCCTATATATGTTGCTTGATAATTATGCGTACACGTGCTACGTGTCTATAGTCGTGTGGGACCATATAGAGGTCCGGGGCATAAAAGTTCCCTTCGGTGAAATTTCGACAGTGCGAGCCATCTACGTGTCTATAGTCGTGTGGGACCATACAGAGGTCCGGGGTATAAAATTTCCCTCCGGTGAAATTTCGGTAAGTGCAAGCCATCTACGTGTCTATAGTCGTGTGGGACCATATAGAGGTTTGGGGCATAAAAGTTTCCTCCGATGTGAAATTCCGGCAGTGCGAGCCATCTACGTGTCTATGGTCATGTGGGACCATACAGAGGTCCGAGGCATAAAAGTTTCCTCCGATGAAATCCCGACAGTGGAGCCATATTCCAATGCAATAGCTACAACTACAATTAAATTTCAATTTTAAGCATGTTATTATGCGATGTGTATTTGTGTATTTAGCTTGGACAAATTGCCCCTACTGAGCTGTTGAATGCTCACCCCAAATGTAAAACTTGTATTTCAGATTAATGGTGGAGTTGACTGGACATGTGGTGGCGGTGACCCAAATTGAAGTTTCAGAATAATGATTTTTTTTAAATGTCTATTTCCTTTGTTGGACTATTTTTAAATAAATTTTTGGAACTGATTTTATTTTATAGTGTAATATAATTCCTTTTGGAATTGTCATATAATTTTTTTAAAATTATTATATGGTTGGTAAAAGTCTTTTTTTTTAATACTTAGAAAACACTTTTTGAATCAAGTCATAGTTTCATTTTATAAATCGCATTTTACTTTGAAGCTTATGAAAATGGGGCGTTACAGAAGTGGTATCAGAGCGGGTCAACGATTCTGTAGACTCGTTAAAAAAAAGGGTTCTTTTTTTCTATGTTAGAATATATAAAAATATAAAAACATTTGGCCAAAAAGAATAATACATAGAAATGGGTTACTTACCACCGTTATGCCACGCCAACTCCAAAAGCCAAGGCAGGAACTTAAATTTCCAAAAGTTCTATTACTACTTCTACAACCATTAACACGGCTACTTCTACTGCTATTGCCATTGATACTACTACTGACAAAACTATATGATTCCCATTGCGGATAAAGAAAATAATTTAACTAAAATTTCATGGGTGCATAGCACATAGGATAGAATGTGAGCATTAGACTAAGGCAAGATATTGATGAATTCTATTGACAAATAGAAAGAACAATACAAACTCTGGAGGACCCTTGCGATAGAATACATGAGATTTTTTTTTACGAATTTTAATGGGATCTAGAATGTTAGGATTTACTATGAGTAGATTACTAGCAACATAGATTTAGAGAGAATTTACTAATTTTTTTTCAAGTTGAATATTCACGATTTACATATTGATATTTTTTTTTCCAAGAGTTAATATTAATAGATTGAGATGATTATGATATCATTTGGAGATACAATAATTATTATTTGGATGTCTAAAGTCGTGAAACTGAAAGTTTGTAGACTAGATTTAGAAATTTATTTGTATGAAGTAATGATTTTTATGGGATCTTAGTCATGGACAAACTTAGGAAGAGCTAGAATGTATAAAGTGCCACATATGAGATAGTATTTCAATGCATAAAGAAGATGAGTTTATTTTCTATGGAATAAAGGCTAGTATTGTACCTTGAATTGTGTTAGGAAAGAAAGCAATAAAAAGTTTAATAAATAAATTATCAGAGGTATTTAGTTAGTATAGTAGGTTCCCAATATTTTGATTTTATAATAATCAATATGCTAGTTATTCGAGACTATGTAAAATATTTTTAAAAATACATTTGAGATTCCACCAGATAGACAAATAGAATCTATTGTTGACTTTTACTTGGACTATTACCGGTCAAACTCACTTTAAAGGATGGCGTCAAAGGAATTACAAGAGTTCAAAGTGCAATTACAAGATTTATTGGTTAACTAACTTATCTGGCCTAGAGTATCACTATGAGGAGAGCCAATCACATTTGTTAAGATGGAATATGAGAGCCTATAGGGTCTATATTGGTTGCATGGAGAATTTAGTTGATCATAAAACAAGTATCCAATATTTACATAAAGGAGCTAGTGTCTTCTCTAAGACATATTTTAGTTCTGGATATCATCAACTGAAGTTCAACAAGTTTAATTTATTGTTAGACTTTGTAGTATTTCTTGATCATGATGTTACTATTTGAGAAATAGAAGTTAACCTGATTAAAGTCACAGTTGTTAATGAATGATATGCGTCTATGATTGTGAATTAAGTTTGATGTTTTCTGGGTCTCTTTAGGTATTACAAAAGGTTTATAAAAAGTTTTTCGGAGATTTCAACACGAGTGACTAGATTGACTAGAAAACATGAAAAGTCTCAATAGACGGAGAAATGTGATGAAATTTCCAATAACTTAAAGAAGAGTTGGCTAGTTTACCTATAAAATAAGAACACTTGATGAATGAGCTTGCTAAGTTGAAAATCGAGGTCGTAGCACCTTCTAGTGGTAGTGGATAAGACTTGATTATTGCAACAATGGTTGTGCGACCTGTACTTGGAGATAGAATCAGAGAGATACAAAAGACATATAAGTAATTGTACAATAGGAGAAATCATGCTCTGGACCAAAGATATCAAAGGATTTGCTATAGCTACTAATTGTGAATTAATCCACGAATAAAGCTTGGGTAGACCTAAGGATAAAGAACTAAAAATTAAGATCTCTAAATAAGCATATTGCACATCATACACCGCTCACCCTTGAGGTACAAAGACATATCGAGATTTGAAAGACGTCTTCTGGTGGAGAAGCATGAAAAGGGACATCGGATCATTTATAGCAAGGTGTTTTGATCTGTTAGCAAATCAAAGTCGAACACCAATGGTCGTCGACTTTACTAAGGCCACTTAAGATCTATAATGGAAATGAGAACATAGAACAATAGATCATTGTCGAGTTGCCACTATCGGTCAAAAAGAATAATATTGTGTGGGTTATAGTGGACTGAGAGACTAAACTAACACATTTTTTTAACAGTTAAAATGTCGCAAAAAAAGGGATTAATACGCAAAGATATATTAAAGAAATTGTAAGGTTACACAGGGACCCTTTGTGATGATAGTACCGAACAGAGCACACGTTTTACTTTAAAATCTTGGAAAAGTCTGCAACCAACCTGAAGAACGAAGTTAAGCTTTAGTATAATTTATCACCATTAGATATATGGGCAGTAAAAAAAAATGATTCAAAGTTTAGAAGACATATTATGAGCATCAGTGCTTCACTCAAGTGAAAATTAGGAGTCGATTTTACCTTTGGTAGGGTTGGCTTGCAATAATAGTTATCAAACAACATTAAAATGGCAGCATTGTATGGAAGAATATGTAGATCACGCTTGTATTATAGAGAATGCATGAGAAGAAAATTTTGGGACTAGAATTGGTTGAGCAAATAATGGAGAAAATAGAAAAGGTTCGGGATAGAATGAAGGTAGCGCAAAGGAGACAAAAGTCTTATACGGATAGACAAAGGAAGATGTTCGAGCTAAGTACGTGAATTTTCTTAATATTAGTAAGTATTCGAATTTCGAGAACGAAATTAATTTGTGGGGAGTAAGATGTAATACCCGAAAAATTGGGGGAAAAATAGAAATTAGAGCTTGATTATTTGATAATTAGGAATTTTAAAATTTGGGATTTCCGGAAATTCTATTACATTTGGGCTTAACAAATTATTATTTTTGTAGACTTCATTTTATATCATGAGCCCATTACCTTGCCCAATCCCAAACTCATGGTCCACTCTCCAAACAATACAACTAATATGTATATATATATATATATATATATATATGTAAACTAAAAAAAAATAAAACATTTCATCATTATCATATCCTCGATTATCGGTTTTGTTACCCTACGATTTTTGGTCAAACATTTGGTAAATCAATTTATATTACTCATTTAATTAATATTTTCAATGTCCGAATTTTTAGCATTTAAAAATTTAATTTTTCAGCATGATTTAATATTAATCAATTATTCCATTGATTAGTTTTAATAATTATTTAATTAACTAGTTAATCATTTAGAGATAAAATTTAGGCTAAAAATCCTCCTCTGCCAAATTTTCACACCCAATGACATTACTTATACTGCAAATCTACAACAAACCTCACAAACCTCAAATGTAAAAATTCTTCTTATTCCTTCCACCGTGAACAACCCAGAACAAGAACACAATTTTATTTAGAAAAAAAAAAGAAGAAAAGAGGGAAAGAAGGTAGAGATCGGAACAGAGGGATGAGCGAGAAACAGAGGTGTGGGTTTAGTCGAGCCACTCGCCTCCCGCCACCGCCGCGCCACTCGCTGCTCATCGCCGTTGTGTGTGGTGTGTGTGTTGGTGTGTGGAAGGAGATGCTAACAAGTAAAGATAATTAGGGGATATATATACATATATATATACATATATATATATACTAGAGAGAGATAGAGAAATATAAAAGAAAAGAGAAAAGAAGAGAATGGGAGATTTGGGAGGAGGACGTGAGATTGTGATCGAAAAGGGGGAATTGGTGATGGGTCTGCAGGGGAAAAAGAAAGAAAGAAGAATAAGAACAAATAAGGGAGGGAGAAAAGAAAATAAAAGAAAAAAAGGGGAATGAAAAAGGATGAAAAAAAAGAAAAGAAAGAGAAAATGTGGGTTTTGACTTTGAGTACAAGAATATAACTCCAAATTCCAATTTTGATTAATTAATCTCTAGCCCACATCGAGGATTTTCGAGTAATTCCATTCTGATTAATTAATCCCTAGCCAGCAACGAAGATTTTCGAGTATAAAAATATTCATTCTTCATCATCATATTCTACACTACGCTACTTTTGAGGTAGGGGTTTTTCTAATTCAACTTTTATTTGTCCTTGATAAATGCCCTATATATATTGCTTGATAATTATGCGTACACGTGCTACGTGTCTATAATCGTGTGGGACCATATAGAGGTCCGAGGCATAAAAGTTCCCTCCGGTGAAATTCCGACAGTGCGAGCCATCTACGTGTCTATAGTCGTGTGGGACCATACAGAGGTCCGGGCATAAAAGTTCCCTCCGGTGAAATTCCGGCAGTGCGAGCCATCTACGTGTCTATAGTCGTGTGGGACCATATAGAGGTTCGGGGCATAAAAGTTTCCTCCGGTGAAATTTCGGCAGTGCGAGCCATCTACGTGTCTATAGTCGTGTGGGACCATACAGAGATCCGGGGCATAAAAGTTTCCTCCGGTGAAATCCCGGCAGTGCGAGCCATATTCGAATGCAATAGCTACAACTACAGTTAAATTTCAATTTTAATCATGTTATTATGCGATGTGTATTTGTGTATTTAGCTTGGACAAATTGCCCCTACTGAGTTGTTGAATGCTCACCCCAAATGTAAAACTTGTATTTCAGATTAATGGTGGAGTTGACTGGACATGTGGTGGCGGTGACCCGAATTGATGTTTCAGGATAATGATTTTTTTTAAATGTCTATTTCCTTTGTTGGAATATTTTTAAATAAATTTTTGGAACTGATTTTATTTTATGGTGTGATATAATTCTTTTTGGAATTTTCATATAATATTTTTAAAATTATTATATTGTTGGTAAAAGTTTTTTTTTTTTGAATACTTAGAAAGCACTTTTTGAATCAAGTCGTAGTTTTATTTTATAAATCATATTTTACTTTGAAGCTTATGAAAATAGGGCGTTACAGTGTCAACTTCCTATTCTAAGTTTTACATTGTATCATCAAAATCTCATAAATTTTCCAAACAAAAACAACTTCTTATTCAATTGAAAATATTTTAAAAATAGACATTACTCCAGTAGTTTCATAGGCCATCCATTACTCACCGCCAATAACCATCATCGTCTCCTTAGCCTGAAAAGTTGGATTATAATTGTGGTGAGCAACACAACTCAGTGGGGTTAACATTGTCCAAGGTAAATACAAAGTAATTTCATATTAACATGCAAATACAATCCAATAGAACATATATAACATAGATTATTTGAAAAACCATAGACATAGACATAGCTCGCACTGTAGGGGTTCCGCCTGAGGGATACATCGACCCTGGATCTCTTGAGTCTCTGGTGACAGTAGGCGTCTAAAGCAACCGTATTACACATCATACAAAAAAAAAAAAACTAAGCATTTAACAAGAACAAGTTTAGAAAACAAACCCCACCTTGAAACGTAGTTTGAAAACAAGAGAACTTAAATGTGTTGGATGCAAGCACGTCTAATCCTCGCACAATAAGTCGCCTAAAACTAAAATATAATACTAGTCAAAACCTCGAAATATTCTAAACTCAAAAACTTAGAAAATAATGACTAAAATCCTAATTAGGGGCTTAAATAAAATATAAAATAAGGTTAAAGGTTGATTTGAAATTGATGGCTACCTTTCAGAAATTGGTCAAAATTGGAGTCAAATAAGCTATTTTTGAATAGTTAAAATCTGGGAAGATGAGAATTGAAAATTCTTGGAAACGTCTGGTGAAACCCTTCAATTTATCCCAATTTTCCACAAAACTTTCACTTCAAATCTTCACTTCCACCATCTCTCCCTCTTTCTTTCTTTCTTTCTTTTTCTTTCCTTCTTTATTTTTCTTCCTTCCTTTTTCTTTCTTTCCCACTTCCTTACCTTTCCTCTTTCTTTTTTTTTTTCCTTTCTCCACTTTTCTTCCCCATTTGTTTTTTTCCTTTTCTTACTTCTCTTTCCCGTCAACCAAATGACCCCCAACCCTCTTTGTTTTTCTTCTTTATTCTATCTTTCTTATTTCTTACTCTTTTTTCCCTCCATTTTTTCCTTTCTTGTTCTCTTCTCCGTCTTCCCTCAATTCTTCTCTTTTTATTTGAAACTACTCGCACACACCAATGGCGAACGGGTGGTGTGATGCGGCAGCAAGGAGAGCAGGTTTGGGCAGCAACGCCCAGACGTGATTATGGATTTTTGGGTGTTTGAATTTCTCGGCGAGTTCGTGGGTTTGTGATTTTGGTGGCTGTCGGTCAAACATAGATGGAGGGTATCGGCCTTTGGGTTGCTGATTAAACTTTCTTTCCAGTGGATTTGGTACAGGGAGAAACTAGCTTTGCAGTTTTCTTATTAAAGATTGACATATAAGACAGTAAAATGTATTTGGACTGTAGGTAGTATTTGTAAGCTTGTTTTTCATAGTCCTATGTACATTAAAACTCTAAAATCTGTTGATTATTCTGATAAAGCTGAATCTGATAAAGCTAAATCTATTACTTATAAAAAAAATGGTAAATTAATAGGAAAATGATAGATTTTTAACGGGAGTTTGAAATAAAAAATCTTCATCCGAAAATCTTTAGAGTTTCATCTGGAAAGGGAATGATTGGTGGGCCTTGGGCTAATAATGAATAAATAAATTGGAATTGGTTTGAATTTGGGTTGGCTCATAAAATATTTTGCTAAAATAATAATGAGTTAAACTTGAATTTGGGCTAAAAAGAAATGAATAATAGGCTAAAGTAATAGTTGGTTTGACTTTGAACTTGGGACATTAGGATTTTTTTGGGCATAAGAAAGTTCGATTTTTAAAAAGGAATTTACGAAATTAAGCCCCTAAATAACAAAAATTATAATCTTAAAATGAATAATGCCTGGGTATTACAAACTCTCCCTCTTAGAAAAATTTCATCATCGAAATTTAGTTAACTTAATTTCTAATTCCAATATCATCTAACCATCTTGCTAGAATTTCATTCTCTCGTTCTCAAGTTGCCTCGTCCTGGTTAAATTGTTACTTAGTAGTTGTTGTTATAATCCAACTCCTCAAAGGATACTTATTGTTTGATAAATGATTTTATCATGATTTTGATGATTTTGTTTTTACACCAAAACAAAGTTTTTAAAGGTTGTCCAAATACTCCTAAATGATTTAAAATGGTTTTAATATTTTCCGGAGTATTTTCTCAAGTTTATTTTCAATAATATTGGACAACACTTTTAAATGATTTTATGTCAATGGGTTTTTACATGGAAACTTAGTTTCCAAACGTTGTCCTAATACTCCCGATTGGTCTAAAATGTTTTTACGAATTTTTTGGAGTATTTATTGGAATTTATATCGGACAACACTTTTTGTACTAATGTGTTATTTCATCAAAACTATATTTCTAATGTTGTCCTAAATACTCCCGATCGGTTTAAAATGATTTTATGAATTTTTCTGGAGTATTTCTTGAGGTTTATTTTCGACAAAAAAATCGGACAACTTATCATTGAGGAGGTCAAAAGTAACGACCCAAAGAGAGCGACCTGAACTCATTTTGAAATGTAAACTCTCGAAACCTCAAAAATAGTCGGGGTGACCGGTCATTTCATTGTGGGGACGACCGTCGCACTTAGAACACCGGCGACCCCCTCTGGGACCGGTCACCCTGTGTAAATTTTGCTGCGATCTTTTCAAATCTTATTTAACGACCGGTCGCCTTAAGTTTGACAAAAAAATTCTAACCGTTGTGCAGAATCTTTTCCTTAAATTGTGGAATTGATTTCTAACAACTATAATCTTGATTTTAATTGCAATTTTTTTGTTGAAATCGATTCCAAGAGGAGCCTATCAAGTATCAATCATCACCTATAAATAGAGGAAGATTTGAAGCACAACAATAAGAGAGAAAACTACAACACAACAAGATACACTAAAGAATACACTTGTTCAATTTCTTATTTCTTGTTGTAATTTTCCTAGCTATTCACTTCACACATTCTTGAGGTCTAGGCTATTCTTGATTACACTTGCACTCTATTGTATTATCAATTATCGAGTTGTAATCTTGAATTTGTGGTCGCCATTCAAACACAAGATATCCTTGTGAGTGTTCTTGTGGTAAGAACACACTTGGGTGAACTAGGTGTTAGGTGTAAGGAGATTGTGGTAATCTTCTTGTTGAGGTGTTGAAGAGTGTGGTGCTCTTCAAGGGTGAAGATTGTGGTAATCTTCACAAGGTGCCGTTTGGAGATTGTGGTAATCTTCAAAGGAAGATTGTGGTAATCTCCAATCTGTTGAAGGTGTTGTGTTGTAAGTTGAATTTGTATTAATTTTGGTAATTAATAAAATTCTTTTTCTTTTTGAAATCCATTTATTATCTTGTGGTAGAGGATTAGGCCCTGGTGGGTTGAACCTCTTTAAATCGACGTGTGTTGTTTACATTCCGCACCTTATTATTATCTTTGAGCATTCGGTTTGAAAAAGAGGGCGAAATCGAAAAGATGGAGATAATCTATTCACCCCCTCTAGATTATCGTAGCAACTTGACTTACAAGTGGTATCAAAGCCAAACTCTTTGGCAAACTCGTTTCACATCGCGAGTGAAGAGAAACGATCGACGGCTACTGAACGAAGCTCATCCATCCGGCACCTCCACCACCAAGCCACCACTATTTGATTCCAAAAATTTTAATTTTTGGAAAGAAAGAATGGAATGCTATCTACAAGGTTGCGGGTTCGACATTTGGAACACCGTCATTAACGGAGAATCCATTCCGACATAAGATACACCACACACCTCAAAAGGCTTCAAAAAGCTCAATGATGAAGAGAAGAAAATCATCTCCTTAAACGGTAATGCTTTAAATATTTTGTATTGTTCATTTACTAATTTAGAATATGAACATATTGTAGGAATAAAGTCGGCACATGAAGTATGGCAAAAATTAGAAGCCATCTATGGAGTATTTGCAAATGAAAGGAGTCAAACAAAAGCATCTACTTCTCAAGGTCATACAAGCTCAAATCTAAGGAACAAGCCTCCTACAACTTCCAACTATGAAGAAGTTGAATATTGTTTTATGGGCATCAATGAGGTATGTCTTAAACCCTCTACTTCCTATGATGTTGACATTCAAAATGATTATAGTGAATTGCAAAATGATTATGATGAACTTCAAAATGAATTCCAAAGTTTACTTGTTAAATACAAAAATTTGAAAAAGGAATTCAATATCTTGAAAAATGATAAGGATAGTTTATTTACTTCCTATGAATCACTATCATGTGCTCACACCACCACTCTTGACAAGGTTAGAAACCTTGAAAAAGAAAATAGTACTCTTGTTGAGAATATTGATTGCATGAAAAAGGATTTATTAAAATCCAACTTGAGTACCAATAAAAAGTCCAATATTGTTGATATTCATAATTGTGATAAAGGACTTGATCATAAGCCTAATGTTGTTAATCATATGAAAAAGGATCAAGTCACTATGCATATTGGTCATTATGCTCCTAGAATTATTACTTGTTTTTATTGTGGCAAAAAGGGTCATACGGCTAATTCTTGTCGGGCTAGAAATAGCTCTAATTATTGTTGGAGACCTAAAAGTCTCAAGACTAATCCCAAAGGACCCAAACACATGAGGGTACCACAAAATAATGTCATATTAGGTACCCGGCAAAAGAATGATCGAAAAAAATTCATACCGCCAAGAAGACATCAAATGACCATTTCATTTGATCAAAGAAGGAGAAACTATCTTCGGCAAAGCCAATTTTCAAGAAGAGGATATAATCAAAATTGGGAAGAACATAATCCTTGGAAATGGCAATGACATCATCAACAAGATGATTTTCAAAGAAGAAGAAACCATCAACAATGGGAAGGTAACCAACCTTGGAAATGGAGTAATCAAAGAAGTCATCATCAACAAAGTGACTTCTCAAAGGGAAGATATCATCAAGAATGGGAAAGGCACAACCCATGGAAATGGCGTAATTGGTAAACCGTATCTCCCCATTTAAAATATGCATTTTATCTAGTTAGTATGCATGTTTTTATTTGTGCCTATATTGCAAATGAGTTTTCAAGTATTTATTTTGTTAATTAAGGTCTTCAATATATATTTGTGCTTTTAAAATTGTTTTTGAAAAAGAAGACCTCATATGATGTTTTTAAAACTCTTGTGCATTTTTGTAGACTAGAGTGTGTTATCATCTCTTATGGATTTTTATGGCATGAGCTTACTTGTAATATCTTTTAGCCTACACTTTTATCATGATGATTTGTGCTAGATTTGTTTTAAGAATTGTGTAGGATCTACATATTTTCACATATGACCATTTACGTCATTATTTGTCAAGAAAGGCATTAATTATCGAGGTACGTTTACTTGTGTTTTTCTTACTCTTATAGACTCGATATATGTTTTGCCATGTGCCTATGTGCTTGTTTTTCATAGTATTTCATACAAGTGCCATTAAGAGGATTTTTAGATTTTTTTTGGCACTATTCGATATTTGATTGCACATATTTGCTTTGTCTACTCTTGTTCAAATACTTCTTTTAAATGAGGTCTCAACTATATGCTATCGGATTTTCTTATTTCAAAAAGAGACCTTTTGTAGCTTTCTTAAGCTTATTTGAACTTGCATAATTTCTTAGACTCTTGATGATCTTCTAAATGCATAGTATGTGTTTCTTGCTTCATGGTCTATATATATATAGTGTCTATTCCTACTATGCTCTTTTGCAAGATATTTTGTGATTGATGATTGAGGCATGTTTTTACACTTGGGCTATTTTTTTATATAAGCGATGCCATTAATGAGTTTGTTAAGTTGTGTAGATGAGAAATGAAGTACTCCAAATATTAGTTACCTCAAAATATTTGGATGTAAATATTCTACTATGTACACCGTAGATCAATTGGATGCCCTATGATGATAGTGATGAAGAAGACAAAAAGGGTATTCCGGAACAAACTCGATGACCAACGTAACATTGGTCGAACTAAGACGAGGTTAGTAGCTCGAAGGTATTTTCAAGAAGAAGGTAATGGATTTTGGTGAAACATTTGCACTCATAGCACATTTTGTAGCTATTTGCATTTTACTTGCCCATTCTTGTTTTAAGAAAATTTCAAGCTTTACCAAATGGATGTTGAATCCAATTTTCTAAATGGTTTTATTCAGTAGAAGTCTATCGGGGTTTAAATTTTTCTAGGCCAAATGATCTCTATAAAAGGCCTTGTATGGTTTCAAACAAGTACCCCATGTATGGTATGATAGACTTAGCTATTTTTGCTAAATGATTTTACAAAAAAGGTAAAGTTGATACTACTCTCCTTGTTTTTTTTTACAAAAAAAAAAAAGGGCAAGATTGTTTGCTTGTGCATATTTATGAGAATATTTTTGGTGCTACTAATGAATATTTTGTGCAAGAGATTCTCCTAAGTTGATGTAGGTGAACTTGAGATGAACATGGTATCACATGATGGGGGAGATCAAATTTCATCATTGGACTTCAAGTTAATCAATGCCAAGTAGATGGTTATATTTCAAAAGAACTCTTGAAGGAGTTAGGCATTGAAGAAGGAAGAATCATCTCAAACTCTATGGCTACCAATGAAGAAATTGACAAAGGTTGAGAAAGGCATGTCGGTTGACAAACAAATTCGAGGTATGTTTTCTTATACTATTCCTATAGACCCGACATTCCATATGCCTTATGTCTATATGCTCGACTTCAAAAACTATCCCAACGAATCTCATTAAAGTGCCATTAAAAGAAATTTTCAAATATTTGTAAGGCACTTCTTCTTATGACTTGTTTATCCAAAGCTTTAAAACGTTCTTATTTTTCGAGATAACAAGTCCGGTGAAAATTATTCAAAATATAGTTCGTCATAATCGAACTAAACATATTGAGATTCGAAAAACTTTCTAAGGGATTGCGTTTTTAACAAAAACTGGAGATGTGTTTAATTCCGTCTCAAGGATAACTCGGATTTTTTTAACCGCCGATATTTTACCTCATTTCGAGCTTGATTATAACATAATGTATATTGAATGAGGTTCTCGTTTGCATTTTGCACGCTTTTAAAACTTAGGAGGTCGGATTTTGGATCAAACTTGACCTTGAAAACAGCATAAAGCGTTGACCCGCCATTTTTAGCCTCGACCGCCCAGCCCTTGACCGTCGTCGCCCATTTGATTTCTTGGCTTAAATCGACTTAGCCATTTTGGCCCCTTTCAACTCTATTTGTCCCCTTTGTCATTTGCACACACATTTCACTTCAAATGTGTTTGGTTGCATGTATTACATAGTTTTGGGATTATCTAGCTCGATTATCATCATCATTGCTGTATTTTTACCGATCGAATGGTAAGAATTTCATTCTTTAGCTCAATTGAGGTTGAACCCTTGAGTTTGTAGCTTATATGTATTCTTCTTGATGCAATCCATATATATTTGTGATGAGCTTATTGATTGCTGATGAATGATATTTGTTAAATTGAAATTGGTGATGAAAAACTTGGCTTGATTTCATTTACAAGGGCTATATATATTTTTTTCATTTTTTGACGCCCGCCAAGTGTTCGATAAAATGTTTCAATGAAAAATTCATCACCTACATGATTCTCTCGATTTCAAAAGTCTTATATATTTGTAGAGATCATGTTTTGCTTATCAAATGAGTTTTCATAAGCTTCTTCAAGTCGTATGATTCGACTTTTCCCTCCTATTTGGTTTATAAGCTTCAATGTTCAAATTAGCTCGATACATCGGTTTAGTTGCGCACTTTGATATGAATATATGATGTATTTATCTTGGTAACATTCTTTTGATGATTCCAAAGGGGAGAAACAGGTTATAAGCTCTTTAGCTCAAAGAAGCTAAGATAAGCTTCACGAAAAAAAATCTATAAGTTGTGGCTATGTAAAGCCATAAGTTGTGGATCATATTATGTCCACTTGATGTATTATGGTTATGTATGATTCGTGGTCCATTGGTTGTAGTATGGACTTGTATATGTTTCTAATGATGTCTCTTTGACAGGGGGAGCTTTTAAGTTTTGAAACTTAAGCTCAATATTGAAAAGCTAAGACTTTAGCTTTTGATTTAGTTGCTTCTATATAACTCTTGTTGTGCATGTTGATAGGGGGAGCATTTGCTATATGTGTTTGAATATCTCTACTCCCATCCTTGTGTTTTTATTGCATGGAATGTTGTCGCTCACAACGGATAGTTCTCTTTAACCGGTAAAATTGTTTTGTTTTCAAAATCGACCTCGTTAAAATTGTTTTGGTTTGTAATCATCAAAAAGGGGGAGATTGTTTGATAAATGATTTTATCATGATTTTGATGATTTTGTTTTTACACCAAAACAAAGTTTTTAAAGGTTGTCCAAATACTCCTAAATGATTTAAAATGGTTTTAATATTTTCCGGAGTATTTTCTCAAGTTTATTTTCAATAATATTGGACAACACTTTTAAATGATTTTATGTCAATGGGTTTTTACATGGAAACTTAGTTTCCAAACATTGTCCTAATACTCCCGATTGGTCTAAAATGTTTTTACGAATTTTTTGGAGTATTTATTGGAATTTATATCGGACAACACTTTTTGTACTAATGTGTTATTTCATCAAAACTATATTTCTAATGTTGTCCTAAATACTCCCGATCGGTTTAAAATGTTTTTATGAATTTTTCGGAGTATTTCTTGAGGTTTATTTTCGACAAAAATCGGACAACTTATCATTGAGGAGGTCGACCAAATTCCAAAAGAGAGCGAGCCTAGTGCACTGGAACTCATTTCGTAAAGAACTCTCGAAACCTCAAAAATAGGTCGGGGACCTCAGTCACCGTGGTGGGCGACACGGTCGCACCCTAGATGCGGGATCGACCCCTCCCTTGACCGTCACCCGTGTAAATTTTGCTGCGATCTTTTCAAATCTTATTTCTGCGCGACCGGTCGCCCTTAAGTTTGACAGCAAAATTCTAACCGTTGTGCAGCAGACAGCTTTTCCTTAAATTGTGGAATTGATTTCTAACAGCTATAATCTTGATTTTAATTGCAATTTTTTTGTTGAAATCAGATTCCAAGAGGAGCCTATCAAGTATCAATCATGTCCTATAAATAGAGGAAGATTTGAAGCACAACAATAAGAGAGAAAACTACAACACAACAAGATACACTCAAGAATACACTTGTTCTTACATTGTCTTATTTCTTGTTGTAATTTGCCTAGCTATTCACTTTCACATTCTTGAGGTCTAGGCTATTCTTGATTACACTTGCACTCTATTGTATTATCAATTATCGAGTTGTAATCTTGAATTTGTGGTCGTCATTCAAACACAAGATATCCTTGTGAGTGTTCTTGTGGTAAGAACACACTTGGGTGAACTAGGTGTTAGGGGTAAGGAGATTGTGGTAATCTTCTTGTTGAGGTGTTGAAGAGTGTGGTGCTCTTCAAGGGTGAAGATTGTGGTAATCTTCACAAGGTGCCGTTTGGAGATTGTGGTAATCTTCAAAGGGAGATTGTGGTAATCTCCAAAGGTGGTGTTGAAGAAGAGTGTGGTGCTCTTCAAGGTGTTGTAAGTTGAATTTGTATTAATTTTGGTAATTAATAAAATTCTTTTTCTTTTTGAAATCCATCCCTGGATATCTTTGGGTGGTAGAGGATTAGGCCCTAGGTGGGTTGAACCTCTTTAAATCGACGTGTGTTGTTTACATTCCGCACCTTATTATTATCTTTGAGCATTCGGTTTGAAAAAGAGGGCGAAATCGAAAAGATGGAGATAATCTATTCACCCCCCTCTAGATTATCGTAGCCGCTTGGACTTACACTTATGCCTCCAAATTATCCCTAAGATCCAAAATATATGTCCTTTAGAATTCTATTATTCCTTCAGTCTGTCCATCCGTCTGTAGATGATAAGTTGTAGTAAAACTTAATTAATTTTACCATGACATGTTGTAAGCTTCTCCAAAAATTCAAAGTGAGCTAGTATCTCTATCCGATTGTTTCACTATTTCTTTTGTGTGCAATTGAGCAAATTGATCTAAACCATATGTCATTAGCAGAAAGTATGTAGATGTAGTCAATCGGTCAAAAGTAACCTATATCTTGATTTTCTTTAGTTGGTCGCGACTAACTTACAACAAAGTCGATATCTATATGCTCTCAACTTTCATTTGAGGGTGTCAAGTGTGTTAACAAAAATCTAGGCAGTCGTTGGTGTTTGAGCTTAACTTGTTCATGCATCATGCACCTATCCACAAGGTTCTATTAGTTCCTATTATATTCGTCAACCAAAAATATATTTCACATATCTCAATAAATCTTTGTAACTCATAGGTGAGCAGTGTACGATGTACAATATGCTTATCCTAATATTTCAGTTCTTAGTTATTCATCGTTTAAGTATACAAAATTTCCTTCCTAGGCTAATACACCATTAGCAACTATAACAATTCCATTGAGGTCTATGATTAGATCATGTTTTCTCATCTTGCATAAAAGTTATATGTCAGTTGTGTCTCATTAATCTTATCTCTAAGTACAAGTCGTTCAACCATTATTGCAATGATTGATTTCAATCTAATAAAAGGTGTTATGATATCGATTCTCAACTTAGCAAACTCTCTTACCATTTATTCTTGTTGTATGGGTAACTTGGTCAACTCTCCTTTAAGTTCTTAGAAATTTTCCTCACACTTCTCAATCCACTGAAACTTCTCAGATTTTCTTATCAACCTAGTCATTGGTTTTGAAATCTTTGAAAAACATTCAATAAACCTTATGGAATACCCAAAGAGGCCTAGTAAACTTCAAACTTCTCTCACAATCATAAACGCATGTCATTCATTAACAATTTCAACTTTAACCAGGTCAACTTATATTCTTCATACAGTAACAATCTGACCAAAATATATTACATAGTCTAACCACAATTAAAACTCTTATTTGAATTTTAGTTGGTGATACGAGACCTCAAATTGATCCTAAATAAGACATAGCTTCTTTAAGTAATCAAGTGAATCATTCATTATTAGCACTCGGTACTTGTTTTGTAATCAAAAAAATTCTCCATATAATCAATATACTCCATAGATCCATCTTATCTTAAAAAACATAATTGTCTCTCCTCATGGTGATACTCTAGGTCGGATAAGTCCTTTAACCAATAATTCTTATAATTGCATATTCCAATTCCTTCAGCGTCATCCTATGGGTGAATTTGATACCGGTTCTGCCCCAAGTAAAAGTCGATAGTGGATTCTAATTGTCTATCCAGTAGACTCCCAAATAAAAGTTTCTAAAAATATATTTCATAGTCTCGAATAACTAGCACATTGACCATTATCAAATCAAAGATTGGTAACCTACTGCACTAACCAAATACTCTGACAATTTCCATTCTTATACTTTCTGTTGCTTTCTTTCCTGACACTAGTCGGGTTACCTTAGTAAAAAACAATCCATGTTCTTTATGTATTGAAACACCATCTCCTTATGTGATATCTATACTTTATCGGCTCTTACTAAGTTAGTCCATGACTAAAATCCCATAAAAATAGTTCAATGATATAAATCAATTTCATATATCCAATTCACTTACTATCAGTTTCACGACTTTAGACACCCGATCAAAAATTATTGTCTCTCCAAATGATATACTAACATCATAACTATCTCAATGTATTATCGTTAACTCTTGAAAAATGAACATGGCATAAATCATGAATATTAAACTCGAAGGCCACAAGGGTCTTCTCTAAAATTCATGTTACTAGTAATCTACTCATGGTCAATCCTAACATTCTAGGTCTCCGTTCAGTTGGTTTTATACCATTGATTTGGGCTTCATAGACTAGAGTTTTGTGTTATTTTTGAGTTCATTGAGTCGTTTTTGTTATATTTCATAGATTATGTGTTAATTTCCATTGTTTCGAGTCATTTGAGTGGCCCAAACCATATTGTGAGCCAAGTATATCGAGTCTAGAATCATAGTAATGAGTCGCATGTCAAAAGAAGCAAGGATGATCAAACAAGAAGGGGATTGATCTCAAGAAACGTCCAAACGCGTCTATAATTTCCAACACTGGCAGGGTTTAGTATTTTGGCCATATCTCTCTCCACAAAATTGATATTGAGCTGATTCAAGTGGCTACGGAAATCTAAGAAATAGGGCTACAACTATTAGGAAGACACCCAAAGCAAATTCGGATGTTTGAATTTTCTACTTGGCAAACAAGGCGCTTATGTATGTGCTTTAATTTTCGGCTCAAAACGGGCCTCAGCCTTGACTCGCACTCACGGGCGCTGCAGCGCCCCTCCTTGGCATTGCAGCACCGGGGTCAAAAATAGGGCATTGACGTTTTATGTTTTCTTGTTTTTTGTTTTTGAGCTAGCTTACAACAAAGAAAATTACTAGGTGACTCTTTCCTTTTTCTTGGACTTTTGTGGGGCTATAAATAGAAGTCTTGGGGCGTGAAATTAGGGATCTTGGACCCTTGGGAAGACAACAAAACAGCAAGAAGACAAGGAAGAAGGCTAGAAACACCTTGGGAAAAGCTTGGAGAAGAAGATTGAAGGCTCTTATCATCTAGAAATAGAGAAGATCCCTCTACTCTTGTTCTTATTTTGTTACTTTCTCCATATCTTGTAAGATGTATTGTTGTGTTCTTATGGATTCATTTTCTTCAATCATGAGCTAAACTCTATAATTCTAGAGGGATGATGTAATCTATGTTTGAACTTATGTTTTGAGATTGTGGTTTGTCAATCTAGATCTATCAATTTATTTGTGTTATTTGGATCTATTACTTCTAAATTACTTGATCAATAATTTAGAGTGTTTGGTGTATTTGATTTGACACTTGAGAGAGGTAATTGAATACATGACCTTGAAATAGCATAACCTAGGATTTCATAGAATTGAGAGATTTGTGAATCCTTTGAAGTCATTTATCAAGATTCATAGTTTTTATTGAGATTTCAATTGGTGATTTTTATAGAGATATTGATTTCCCAATTGAGATCTAAAATCATTTGGCACTCGAGAGAGGAAATGATTATTGTAGAAATCTTGACTTATAAATTGGTAATTTATGATTGATAAACCATATTGATAACATAAGGGATAATTAGATTCATCACACCTCTAGAATTCATTTGATCATTTGGATAAACTCAATTTTATTTTCATATTCTTAATTTATTTTTGTTATTCTAGTATAATAAACTCCATCAATTATTGAATTTCTAAATAAAGTTAGACTACTATATTATAGTACTTAGCAATAATTTGATAATTATTCCCTGTGGATACGACAACCTTACTTTCACTATATTAAAACTTAACACCGTAGACTTGCGGTTAGAAAAATCACTAACAAGTTTTTGGCGCCGTTGCCGGGGAATAATTCATCTTATTTGCGCTAATATTATTACTTAGTAGTTTTACTTTAATTTAGATTGGTTCTTGTTATAATAGGGTCATTGTCATTTTTGTGTATTCTTGTTGATGCGAAAAAATAAAAGTGCTAATTTAATCTTATTTGATCCAGAAATCGAAAGAACACTTCAAAAGATTAGAGTCGCACGAAGAATCAAATTCACGAAAAATGGTAGGAAACGACGAAGAGGAAAACCGCATACCTATTATTGCACCACCGGAGAGGGCCATTCGTGAATATTTTCGACCAACCATGAACCAAAATTATTCAGGCATTGTTCGCCAACCAATCAACGCGAACAATTTTGAATTAAAACCGGCCCTGATAAATATGGTACAACAAAATCGAAATTAAATCCATAATGCTCATTTGGCTGTTTTTTTTTCTCGAGATATGCAACACTATAAAAATGAATGGGGTTCCCGATGAAGCTATTCGGTTGAGGTTGTTTCCGTTTTCTCTTCGTGATAAAGCTAGACAATGGCTTCAAACTTTCCCACCCGGAAGTATCACTAGTTGGGACGATCTCACTGAAAAATTTATGGCAAAATTCTTTCCACCTAGGAAGACACTTGAACCACTCTATGAAGCTTGGGAGCGATTCAAGGAATTATTGAGGAGGTGCCCACAACACGAGTACGCAGATTGGCATAAAGTTCAGTATTTCTACAATGGTATGAATGGTCATTCGAGAACTATTATAGATGTTGCAGCAGGAGGTACATTGATGGCTAAAACTCCAAATGAAGCCATGCTTTTTCTAGAAAAATGGCTACCAACAGTTATCAATGGCCTTCCGAGAGATCCACACCAAGGAAAGTCACCGGCGTTCTTGAACTTGATAATATGTCCGCTTTGGCCTCTCAAATTTCCGCCTTGTCAAAGCAACTTGCCACCCTAAATTCTGGTGAAAACAACAAACAGAAGCTGTTATGGAAATAAGTCAAGAGATGATGAGGCCCGACATGGAGCAAGTCAATTATGTGAACAATCGGGGTTTCAACAATAAAGGGAATCAGTTGCCAACACACTATCATCCGGGACTTCGCAATCATGAAAATTTCTCATATAACAATACGAGAAATGTGTTGCAACCACCTCCGGGATTTCAAACTCAGGCAAGTATGAGTACACAGGTGGGAGAAAACAAGTGGTCCTTGGAAGAATTACTTGGCACATTTATTGTAGAAACCCGAGCTTGGATGAACAAGAGTGATGCTAACATGGACAAGATCGGCTCGAGAGTTACAACAATAGAAGGTCACATCAACTTCTTGGTGACACAAGTAGGGCAGTTAGCAACAACTGTGAATTCATTGCAGCAGAGAGGGAAATTTCCGAGTGATACAGGGGTTAATCCGAGGGAGCATTGCAATGCAATTTATGTAAGAACAGAGGCAGATATTCAGTTTGCACCCGAACAATCGCCCATTCATGCGAAAGGAGTGGAATCCAAGGAAATGAAGTTTGAAGAGTTTGAGACTGTTTACCTAACAGAGGAAAGTAGTGCAATAGTGCAGAGAAAACTACCTCAGAAAATGAAGGATCCAGGGCGTTTTAATATTCCCTGTACTATTGGAGGAGTTTTCTTCTAAAAGCCACTTTGTGATCTTGGTTTAAGTGTAAATCTTATCTCTCTCTCGGAAGTCACAAGGCTTGGGCTTGGGGATATGAAACCTACTAATATCTCATTGCAATTTGCTGATCGATCCATCACATATCCTTGGGGAATTATTGAAGATGTGCTAGTAAAAGTTGATAAATTCGTTTTCCCTTTGGATTTTGTGGTGTTGGACATGGAGGAGGATCAGAATATACCTATAATTTTTGGTCGGCCATTTTTAGCTACGTCAAGAGCATTGATTGACGTAGAAATGGGGGAGTTGACTCTGCGGGTGAATGAGGAGAAAGTTGTATTCACCATCCATCCAACCAACATGCTAAAATTTGAATTAAATGATGGTAAGCAGATGGGTGGGAATATAGCTGAAGACATTGGAGGTCGGGAAGTTTCTAAGGGAAATGTGGATAACATGCCTATTGGAGCCCCAACTTGAAGATAATCTGACATAGTCTGGCTGAAGACTATAAACTTAGCGCTTCTTGGGAGGCAACCCAAGCCGCTTTTATTGCTTTCTTAGTTTTAATTTAGTTTAGTAGTTGTTTTTGTTTTTTCTGAATTTTTTGCATTTTTAGGAGTAGTAAGTTGCATCATACCCCACCCCTCTTATTTGTGCAACTCCCACATATCCCACTCCATCTTCACAAAGGAGTATTCTAACACCACACACACCATCTTCATCTCATCCACTCATTATTTGGTACGTGTGCAACTTCCAAACCCCATCCCATGGTTTTCCCCATCTTGTGATTTTTGGTGTGATTGGATTGTAGTAGTGCTAGGATAATTGTTGTTGATTTGTGGATTGTGGATTGGTTGAGCATGCTAGACTTAGGCTTGGTGTTGAATTTTGGGATTGAATTAAGTTATCCATTGCATTCACTATCTTTGCCCAAATTCATGCATATGAGGTGTTTGATAAAATGCCCCAATGACAATTTCACATTGTTTAGTGCTATCTTGCATATCTATGCTTATCTTTTTGACATGGCAATATATTTTCTACTTGGGGGCATTATGTATGTGCTTTAATTTTCGATTTCTCACCCATAACCGAATTTCATGGTTCCATGAGTTTTGTTTTCTTGTTTACCTTACTAGGTTACAAAGATGCAAAGTCAAAAAGGACCGGGCCAAGGTGAAGGGGAGGAACTAAATTTAAGTTAAGTCTTTAGTCAAAACAACTGAGTTATTCTATCAACAAACTCTCGAGTCTCTATAACCCAAGTTTCATAGAGTGGCTAACTCTTTGAAGATTAACTAACTTAGTTGTCCATCAAGGACTTTATAGAGATTTTCCCGTGTAGTATTAACTCTGAATATTTAAAAGGACTAAATTTGAAAAGTTGGTAAGGTTTATTCAACCCCCCTTCTAAACCTTACACTCACACCCCTTGGGACCTACAATTACTTCTAAATTACTTGATCAATAATTTAGAGTGTTTGGTGTATTTGATTTGACACTTAAGAGAGGTAATTAAATACATGACCTTGAAATAGCATAACCTAGGATTTCATAGAATTGAGAGATTTGTGAATCCTTTGAAGTCATTTATCAAGATTCATAGTTTTTATTGAGATTTCAATTGGTGATTTTTATAGAGATATTGATTTCCCAATTGAGATCTAAAATCATTTGGCACTCGAGAGAGGAAATGATTATTGTAGAAATCTTGACTTATAAATTGGTAATTTATGATTGATAAACCATATTGATAACATAAGGGATAATGATCAGGGTTGAGTGCTCTTACATCTGCTTTAGCATAGTTGGCTGATTCTTTTTCTCAGCTAACTCATCTATGTCTTCTCCATTCAGAATAGGTTCATCAAAAATCACATGGATAAACTCTTCTGCAACCAAAGTCCTTTTGTTCAGCACTCTATAAGCTTTACTCTCAGCTGAGTATCACAAAAAGGTACCTTCATCAGCTTTAGCATCAAAAACTTTAGGTTGTCCTTGCCATTATTGTGGATGAAGCACTTACATCCAAAGATCTTAAAATATCCAACAGTTGGCTTTCTCCCTGTCGAAAATTAATAGGGAGTTTTGGACAATTGCCTATTAATCATACACCTATTCTGAGTGTAGCAAGCAGTGCTGATGGCTTCAGCTTAAAATCTCTTAGGCAGTCCAACTTCAGCTAATTAAAATTGTCCTTGCAGCTTCCTTGAGAGTTCTGTTCATTCTTTCAGCTACTCCATTCTTCCGTGAAGTTCTTGCAGCTAACAACTCATGAACAATATCATTTTCAACACAATACTGAGTTATAATCCCATTGACAAACTCACTTCCCCTGTCAGACCTTTTCTTTATAATGGTTTGACTCTTCTCATTTTGAACTCTTATCATCAGCTGAGGCAATCTTTGCAAGGTTTTCTTCTTTTTACACATGAAGATAGTCCATGTATATCTTGAATAATCACCCACCACCACTAAGGTGTAGCTCTTTCCACTGATGTTTGGTGGTTCAACAGGACCAAATAAGTCCATATGCAATAGATGCAGTATCCTGGTTGAAGAAGGACTTGGCTTTTCCTTGAAGGATGATTTAATTTGTTTTCCCATCTGGTATGCATCACAAATTATTTCTCTCTTACAGACTAAGTCATGCAATCCTTCCACAAGATGACTCATTGACAGTTTTTGATTGTCTTGAAGTTCAGGTGACTCAGCTTCTCATGTTACAACCAACTTGATTCGGCTGTACTATTTGCTAGCAGACATGTCCTTGGTGTAGCAGTTGACCAATCCACTACATGCATGTTCTTCTTCCTTGTTCCTTGTAGCACAATTTCATTTGTTTCAGCATCCTTGATTTGGCAAACTCCCATGTTGAATCTCACATTGTAGCATTTGTCACGGAGTTGGCTGATGCTCAGCATATTGAAGTTGAGGCCTTCAACGTATTCAACACCTGTGATCTCCAATCCATTTTTTTATGGATCATGTGCCTTTGATTTCCCCCAGAGCTGCATTTCCTCCAAATATGACTTTTGCATCTTTTATTTCCTTGAATTTTGATAGATTTCTCTTGTTTCCTGTCATATGTTTGGAACAACCACTATTTATGTACCAGGTTCCTTGGCACTCAGTTGTTCTATGAACCTGCAATCAAGGAAATTAGTTCTTAGGTACCTATACTTGCCTGGGTCCTAAGGGGTTAGTGTTATAAGGTGTTCCAACCAACCTATAACCAGATGATCCGACTCTAAGAGGTTGTCACCTATCAGTTCCATAATCATAATGCACGTTAGCAAATTACTTGGGGATTTTAGGATCATATAACTGTTTCTTTTGTGTGTATGCATGTGTGTGTGTTTGAGCACTTGCTTTCTTGGGGTAATAGTGGAATTTTTGTGCTTGTTGGGTTTTGTGCCTAGGTGCATATATGTGCTGATTATAGCCCTTTTGCCTTGGGAATGACCTTTGATGAGGTTGAGGTCTTCGCCACTTTAGCTTGTATTCCATAGGTCTTGGTTGATAACTAACTTGGTTATTCCAATCAGATTGTCTTGGATAATTTCTACCATTCCTATTATATGATTTTCTTTGTTGAAATCTCTGGGGCTTTTGGTAGCTCTATTTAGATTTCAAAGAGTATTTTCTGTTTGAAGTCTGCTGACCGTTTTGAATTTGGTTTAGTTGTCCTGTTAGCATACTCAACTGGCTTCTTGCCTTTTCCTTTATATCCAAGGCCAGTATGGTTGTGATTGTATTTTTGAGTGGGTGTTGGTGCAACATATGGTGCTTTGGATTTTTAGATTCCTTCACTGCTTGAGACTTGGGCATGCACAAAGGAATTAAATCCAATGTCTGTCTTATCCTCCACTTTCTTTTTGTGTCATTATAAGTTCATCCAATGATTTGGATGCCTTAGTGAATGAAGCAAATCACATTTTTAAGATCCTTTTCCCTCTTTTCTGTAGCAACTAATTCTGCTTGTATTTTGGCAATTTCAGCCTTCTTAGTGTTCTCATCAGCTATGTGACTTAGAATACTCAGCTCTTTAGTCAGCTGTGAGTTTTAGCATTTAAGTTGGACTATTTTCCTCATCTAATAGTGTGTGTGAGATTTTGATGTGCTCAAAATCTTTCATCATTTTGCCAATTGAATCATAAAGATATGTGGGTGATGAGTGTTTGTGTCACAATCATTATCACTGGAATCGGAATGAGATGAGTTAGAGTGTACCTCATCTTCTTGTTCTTTTGAGTCTTGTTCTTTAGCCATGAGGCATATCAAATCCTCTTTCTCTGTGTCACATGAGTAGTCTGCTTCACTACTATCTGAGTCTGCTGGTTCTTTGCACTTAGCTGGTTCAGCAGTCTCAGCAGCCAACATGGCTTTCTTCTTTTCTTGTCTTCTTTCTCTGAAGATATTTCTATCCTCTTCATTTATGTACTTGTTGACTCGTGGATAAGGGCAGTCAACAGCAAAGTGTCCTGGTTGCCTGTAGTTTCAACACATGTTCTCAGCTCTCTACAAGTCAGCTCTGTCAGTCCTCTGATTATCATCTCTCTGATATTTAGTCCTTTGATGTTCAGCTCTCTTGGGTGGCCTGTCCTCCCTTGCTCTGGAGGCTGCTGAGTGTCTTCTTGAAGATTCACCATTGTTCCTTTTGTAGTTCTTGTTGAAGAACTTATTGAAGCTTTTTACCATCAGGGTAATCCCCTCTTGGTCTATGGCCTCCTTTGACTCAACCTTCTTTCTTTCACCAGCCATGAGTGCAGTTGTCTTGTATACAACTGTCTTCTTTTGTTCCTTTCTTCTTAGCTTGAACTCATATGCTTTGAGATCAGAGATAACCCATGGTTAGATGTTTTGGAGAGGTCCATGAAATGTCTTAGGGCCATGACCTTCATTTCCCACTCAGCTGGGAGAAACCTTAGGATCTTCATACACATCTCCTTCTGTGTGTACTCCTTTCCCAGAGCTGAAAGTTCATTGAAGATTTCAGTAAATCTGGCATCCAGCTGGTCCAGACTTTCACCTGCAATCATTTGAAAATTTTCAAATTTTTGGACTGCAACAGTTAATTTTGTTTTCTTTGATTTGATCAGATCCTTCACAAATCAAAGTGAGTTTTTCCCAAATTTCTTTGGCTGATTTGCAATATTTGACTTTATTAAACATGGCTTTATCCAATGTTTAATAAAGAATGTCCTTGGCAACATTTTCAAGATTGTATCTCTTTCGATCTTTGTTGGTCCATTCACAACGAGGCTTTTCAACCATAGCATGTATGGGCTCTGCTGAACATCCTCTCCTTCAGCAGGAGGTGCTCTTCTTACAGCAGTGTTGACCTTTAGAATTTGCAGTGGCCCAACATCAATCACTAGCCACATCTCATCGTGCATGGCTGATAGATGAGCCTGCATACGAATTTTCCAGTCATCAAACTCTTCCAAAGCAAACATGGGAATGCGAGTTAGATTTGCTTCCATGATAATAACATTGCTTTTGAAATGAAAACTTTAAAAACTAAAGTGTTGATTCTTTTAAAGAAATGAGATCTAGTTCAGTAACAAGTGTGGAAGGCTCAATGAACCAATCACTCTGATACCACTTATAGGTCCCAATGGGTGAGTAGTAAGGTTTAGAAGTGGGAGGGTTGAATAAACCTTGCCAAATTTTCGATTTAGTCCTTTTAAATATTTTCAGAGTTTTACACAAATCAGCTTAGTCCTTGAGGGACAACTATGTTGACTTACTCAGCAAAGTTACCCACTCAACAGACTCGACTGAGCTGTTGATAGGATAACTTAGCTACTATTAGCTAACACTTCAAATAACAGTTGATTTGGTTTTTGTTCAGCGGAAGACTTTTCACCCTTGTTATTTTAAACTTGTTTTGCAACACTTGTTTTAGCAATGGTTATTATCAGTTGAGTTCATCAATTATACTTAGCAGCAGATACATAATATATGCAAGATTTAAAAGTGTTGTAAGTAAATAAGATACAAGCAATTTTTATAGTGGTTCGAGGATGGGGTAATTCCTCAAATCCACTCTTCTCCAACTCCTGAGGAATCCACTAAGTCACAAGATCTTGGTTACAAAGCGTTCAACAGTTCGTGTCTGCTTCGATCACACATCCAGCTGCTCCTGGGACTCTTGGATTTGATCACACAGCCTTCCAACGAGTCCAAAGCCTTTGGTTCAATTTGAACCTTACTACTTCTTTTTCAACCTTGGAGAGTAGACCCCTTTTATTTTTTAAACAGATTTTCTCTTCAACTAGTGAAGTAATCTTTTCTTCACTGAATGTGTTGGATTGAGTTCCTTCGAATTTTGGCTTGAGGATATCTTTGAAAGCTTGAGAGAATTTGCAAGTTATTGCTTGAATGCTTGTATGCTTGTAATGAACTCAATAACATTCTCTCATTTGCTTCCTCAGGCTTTTATAGTGCAGATTCGAAATTATGTCCATTGAAAAGATGTACATACATTTCAAATCTCACTCGTAGGTTGTTGGCTTGTATTTTCTTGCATCATTAATGAGGATCGTACCATGAATTCAATGCTCTGCAGCCTTTATTTAGTCTCTGCAGGTTTTCAGGTACATCCCGTTGGTTCCTTGCTTTTTGCACTCTTTCAGCAAAACAACTTTATTGTTGGCAGCCTGACACAGGCCTATTTCCAGCAAAATCTTGACTAGTGTTGACAACGGATCTCTTTCAGCTTTCTTCAAGTCTTGTCTGCTGCATACCCCTTTGACATTTGATTCCAATCATTGTGGAATGACTTAGCTGTCAATCAGCTGACTGAGACAACTTTTCTGTCACTTGACTGAACCTTCACTTGGCTTCACACAGCTGGGTCTTCTCTTCGATCTTTAGTCGACTTTTGTAATCTTCAACTTAGCTGACTCCAACTTAGCTTATTTCGCCCTATCTATTACAAGTTGAATTAAATAGAAAATGGGGTGCCAACTTCCTAATCTAAGTTTTACATGGTATCATCAAAATCTAAACATAAATTTTCCTAATCATCAGTGAAGATTCCCATGAATACATCAATCAAGATAGATATGGATGCGGATGGCAAAGCTGTAGATCAAACAAGGTATAGAGCCCTTATTGGATCATTGCTCTATTTGACAGCAAGTAGGCCCGACATCACTTTTGTTGTAGATGTATGTGCTATATTTCAATCTGCACCAAAAGAAAGTCACATGACTGTAGCCAAGAGAATCCTATGGTATTTGAAGGGATGCCAAGAAGTTCGCTTACGGTATCCAAAGGATGGAGGATTCAAGTTAGTTGGCTACTCAGACTCAGACTTTGATGGATGTAGAGTAGACAACGAAAGTACATCTGGTACCTGTCAAATGCTTTGAAATGGATTAGTTTCTTGGTTCATTAAGAAACAAAACTCAATAGCTACATCCACAATTGAAGCAGGGTACATAGCTACAGGCAGCTGTTGTGCCCAAGCTCTATGGATGAGGCAACAACTGAGAGATTATGATATAGAAGAAAAGGAGATTCCAATTATGTGTGATAACACAAATGCTATTACAATTACTCAAAATCCTATATTGCATTCAAGAACTAAGCACATTGATGTCAGATATCATTTCATAAGAGATCATGTTGAAAACAAAGACATCACCTTGGAATACATCTCAACTGATAAGCAGTTAGCTAACATATTCACTAAGCCATTATGTGAAACAAGGTTTGAAGAGCTTAAAAATGAGCTAGGATTGATTGAGCTGAGTTAGGAGGCTCAGAAGACTCAATCAGCAGAGTCAAAAAGGAGAGAATTGGAAATCAACAAAGTTTCATTTTCCAGCCGAGTCAAATAGTCAAGACGGCTAGTCAGCTGGATCGAGTAGCTGACAGCCGAGTGTTCATCATGTGAAGAGAGAAGCAGAGTTAAGTCACTTTTGGATGATAACTAAGTTATTTATGAGCTAAGTTATAAAATGCAGCCGTTTTCTACGAGCGGGAATGTTTTTGGGCATTACATCAGCGTAATTATGGTGTCAGAATAAATCCTGTATATTTTTAGCCTATGATTGGATATAAATGCTATTGCATTTAATGACGGGAAAATTAATGTGGTTTCAAGCTTTTAATCTCAACCGTTGATTGTGATCAATCTTTTTAAATTCTAAAAACCGTCCCCTCACATCCCATATATACCCAAAATCAAATTTATCTTTACTCACAATACACTTATCTCTCTCAAGCAAGGCAAAGTTTTTCTCTGCAACTAAGCAAAAACCTTAGTTCGTACAGTGTTCAAAGTTCGAGTTTTCAAGATCATTTTCTGAAATGGCTTCAAGTTTTGAATTCGTGAAGATGGCTGAGAAGATCCACTTGGGTTCGACCATGGATTTTGATGGGATAGTGAAGCAAGGGGTTGATAAGGCCCTTGCCAAGAACATCACTGATATACTGGAGAAAACTGGCCTTAAGGGATTGATCACCATGGAGTTCTCTCTCACGTACCTTGAAGAGGTAGCAATGTTCTACGTGAACGCTGAGGTTCACGATGGAGAAATCAAGTCTTCGGTCCACAACAAAGAAATAAGTATTGCCACCTTCCTTCGTCTGGATTGAAGGAAGTAACTAAAAAAGATGTCAACTTGGCTGTAGTGTGGAAGGAGATCGCCAAACCAGAGTCGGCTGCTAAGGTTGCTTACACATCTAATAAGTCGCTCATCAAGGACGACTATCACAAGCTAATGGATGTTGTGTCCAAGAGTGGACATGAAGTTTGGCAACTTCAATCAACTGTCTCGAACGAAGCTGACAGTCATGGCTGCTATTATGGAAGAAAATAAGGTGAATTGGGTTCATCTGCAGCTGAATATTCTAGAACGTAATGAACAAGGCGATCACTGATGATTGCTTGTCCGTTAGTTCATTGGGGTATGGCCTTGTGATTGGCCATCTGATGGAGGTGAAGGGCATTCCCCTTAGGCATGGAAAATCCTTCCATGTCAACAAGAAGATGTTCAAGGCAAACGTCTATGCTGCACAGAGGCAAGCCCATGCAAAAAAGGCTGACACCAAAGAGGTGAGTTAGTCCCTATCCCCCCGAGGACAATTACTCAATCGCCAATGGAGATTCTCCAAAGCCTATTCCACGAAGAATAAGAGAGTTGGAAAAGGTAAGGCCCCCAGGTGATGTCCGAAGACCTAACACCTGCCCGAGCAACCAACACTGAGAAGGATACCCCTGCACCTTCTCCAGTCACAAGAAAGAAATGCTTAGTTGTTCCCCGAAAGCCAGCTACAGCTAAAAAGATAAAGATGGTGGAGCCAGCCGCCATTGAAGAAGAAGAAGAAGAAGAAGAAGTTTGCTCCGCACTTGACTCAAATTTTTGCATGTCCATCCTCTATGACAAGAAGGACAAAGAAAAGAGAAGAGCAAAGGTAAAGGCAATTGAGGAAGCTAAGGAACCTCAACCCTACCCCTTTGAAGGCATGCCTAAAAGCGCCTTTGTGCTGCGAGCAACAGCGATGAGGAGATGGAATCTGCTGATCTAGTAGAGAAAGCTGAGCTGCAGCAAGCACTCAAAGAATCCAAAGAGATGCATGAGCAAAGATTGCAGAACGGCCCAAGAGAGTCTTCCTCTATTATAATTACTCATAGTGCTGATATAATGGAGATGGTGCGAACAGAGGATGAATCCACCAAGAAGAATGGCAATAAAGCTAAGGAAGGTGATGTTGAGGGCACCTTAGCCAAGCTACTCCCTGAAGAAGGTGTTGAGACACCTGCCCAAATGGCTGATAACTCAAAAGAAAACACAGTTGTGCCTCAGGTATCGAGTGACCCCATTGCTTGAGACTCAGTTGGTCGTAGGAGGCTGTGGGAGACCAAACTAAAGAGATGTTTGGAGGCAAAAGTGAGACAACTAAAGTAAAGCAAGTTGCGATTAACGAGGCTCAGAAGGTTTCGACTGTCTCAGTTGAAACTTTAGCTGCCATGCAGGCCGATGAAGCTGCTGATGCAGCCAAGGCAAATGATAGAATTGAGGCCATTGAAGTTGAGACTCTTAGCCATCAAAGTGCAATCCAAGGAGTTGAGACTCTGACGGATGCCACTGAAGACCCCAAGTAGCTTCGTCTGCTAAAGGGATTTCTGTCGAAGACCCTGCTGCAGTTGAGACTGAAAAAGGGATAATTGAAGGCCCATCAGTGGTTGAGACTGCTGAGGGTAATGAAGGCCTGGAGGAGGTTAAGACTTCCCTAAGTAAAAAGGTCGATGAACATGTGCCATCCCCTCATGAAGAAATCATTGAAGAAGATGAAATAAGTGCTCTCCATGATTCCAAAGAGAATGTCGATGTTGAATTCTTGGGAACTGACGACGAAGCTGAGTTTAGTCCAATTGAAAAATCATCCGAGGGCAAAGCTGCTGAGGAGGCACTGGCAAAGAGGAGGCAAGCCGGTGCCAAGGCTGCTCCTGTAAATATCACCTTGGTTGATGGCCCACCTCCCATGGTGCCATCATATTCTAATGACGCTGATAAGTCAGCCGAGGATCAGTCAACTCAAAAGGAAGCTACTATTGATGCCGAAGAAGTTGTTAAGATAGCTGAGGATCAGTCAACTCATCAGGCTAACACAGCTGCACAAGATGCCGATAACGCTGAGACAATTGAGGCACATAGAGCTGAAGAAATTTTGAGGGAAAAGGGAAAGGCTCCACAGGTCGAGGATGTGGAAATTCCTATTTTTCCAAAAGATCTTTTTGTTGACTACTTTCCTTATGAGGCGCATGTACCCTTTAAATCCCTATTTGCAAAAGACAACGTCCAAGTCCCAAAAACAAGCACTTGGAACTCCTGCTATACAACAATAGTGCCGATTGGGTTTGACTTCGATGTTGTATGGACAGAAGAATCTCACAAGAGATGCGGAGTTTCTCAAAGCCTTCAAGGCCATTTGTGCGAAAATGAAAACATGGAACATGGGTTCACAACACTCAACCAACGGCTTGACAATAGAGATGCAAACATCACATGAGACATCTGAGGAACTGTTGTAAGGATAAGGGAATGTATAGGGCGGACTAAAACACTGAGGCATGAGCAGGTGACATACTTTAAATCCCTATTTGCAAAAATTGTAATCTGGAGCTCGGACAACGACAAATTCCAATAGAGTAAAAGGGACCACATTTTCAGGATGGATCAATCTCACAAGAGCAATATGGAGTTGCTCAAAGCTTAACATAAGGCAGGACTTCAGAAAATGGAGGCCAACATGCATAAGGAGATCATGGTGCTCCAAACAGAGATGAAGCTGATGGCAGCCAAGATGAAGGCTCTGCGATCCAAATTTCGAGCATCGTACTCAAGAGTCATAACAAGCAGTACATGATCAACATCAAGATTGATATACTCCTTGGTGGAGTGTTCCCTCAATTGGCTCTACCCTTTGGTGATGATGCCAAAAGGAGTTATAAGGATGGAAGTAAGGGGGAAGCAAGCAGCAAGGGGGGAGGCAGTGATGTGAAGAAGCTACCCTTTAAGATTATGCTTGCTAAGACCCCTCGGCAAGGTGAAGTGACAACCTCCATTCTCAGCCAACTACGTAAAGATCTGTCTATTGAAGATAAAGCTGATTTGGAGTACAAAAAGTCAAGACAAGCCATTGAGAGACAAGACATGACAAGACAAGACAAGCCAACAACCTACGAGTGTGAATTGAAATCTGTGTCTATCTCTTCAACGGACAAAATTTCAAATATACACTATAAAAGGCTGAGGAAGCAAGTGAGACAAGGTTACCGAGTTCATTACAAGCATACAAGCAAAGGGGAAAACCAACACATTCAGTGAAGGAAAGATTACTTCATCGGTTGAAGAGGAAAACTTGTTTAAAGAACAAAGGGGTCTACTCTCCAAGGTTGAAGGAGAAGTAGTAAGGTTCAAGTTCGAACTGGACGCTTTAGACTCGTTGGAAGGCTGTGTGAACAAATCCAAGAGTTTGAAGAAGCTAAAGTAGCAAGACAACTATTTTGTGAAGAAGCTGAGTCCTAGGAGCAGCAGGCTGTGTAATCGAAGCTGACTCGGACTGTTGACTGCTTTGTAACAAAGATCAAGTTACTTATTAGATTCCTCCAGGAGTTGGAGAAGAGTGGATTAGAGGAATTACCCCATCCTCGAACCACTATAACATTGCTTGTATCTTATTTACTTTACATCACATTTAATTCTTGCATTTATTTCATATCTGTTGCTAAGTTAAAATTGCTAAACACTACTGATAATAACTATTGCTAAAAAAAGTGTTGTAAAAACGTGTTTAATATCATAAGGGTGATAAGTCTTCTGCTGACAAAAACCAAATCAACAATAACTCCAATTGTTAGCTGAAAGCGGCTTAGTTATACTATCAATGGATCAGTCGAGTCTGTTGAGTGGGTAACTTTGCTTTGTAAGCCAACCTAGTTGTCCCTCAATGTTAGGAAATTTACTTGATAGATTTTGATGATACCATGTATAACTTAAACTAGGAAGTTGGCACCCCATTTTCCTTCTAATTTGTATTGTAATAGATAGAACTAAAAAAGCTGAGTCAAGTCAGCTATGTCAAAGATTACAAGAAGTCAACTGCGGACTGTGTGAATACTTTGTTGTGTGTCAGCTGAGTAAGGCCATTAAGGAAGACAAGGATTCAACTGAAAGAGAGTCAACTAAGGAACAACTGTGAGAAATGTCAGTCAAGTCAACTCAAGAAGCCAAGTCTACAAGTTGAAGTGACAGTTGAGTCAATCCAATAATTGGAGCAGACTCAAGTCACCTGGGGTAAAGACAGCAGTCAAGTCAAGACAACTAACTTAGATCCGTTGATTAAAGTCAAGAATATTACTTCATTTAGTAATATGACAAGCTGCCTGGTCTAAAGTGTCTTTTCCAGAATTGTGCAAAAGGAATGAACCAATGGGAAACACTACACCTTGTGTCAGACTCCTGCAAACGCTAAAATGCCCTTAATACGAGAAAATGTCAACATTACCAATGTTGCAGACTAAGAAAAGACAAGCCAATGAACAACTTTCTCTTCAACCAAAATTTCAAATAGGCACTAAAAAAGACAAGCTATTGAGAAAAGGTTACTTGAACCACGAACAAGCAAACAATATTCAGAGCATTTAACCTGCAATATTTTCATAGCAATTCAAGCTATTCCTCAAGCCTCAAACTCAAAGAAACTCGATCCAACACAAGCTGTGAAGGAGAGATAACTTCAACCTATTGAAGAGGAAACATTTCAAGAAGCAAAGGGGTCTACTTTCCAAGTCAGGATTTTAGAAAGGTTCAAGGTCGAACCATTATCAAGTTTGTTGGAGGGCTTCGTGATCAAATCCAAGAACCTGAGAATTGAGTGAAGTAGCAAGGCAGCTGCCCTGTGAAGAAGCTGTGTCGCAAGAGAAGCCAGCTGTGTGATCAAGGCTGTCTCCAGACTGATAACTACTTTGTAAACTGATTTGTTACATAGTGGATTCCTCCAGGAGTTGGAAAAGAGAGGATTAGAAGAATTACCCCATTTTCGAACCTCTATAAAATATTTGTGTCATTTACTTTCAGCAAACTTACTTTCCTGCATATTTAATTTATATCTGATGTTAGTATTATATGTGATATCCAATTGATAAATAATCAAGTGCTAAAAATCAAGTGTTAAAAACAAGCTTAAATCAAAACAAAGGGTGTTAAGTCTTCCGCTATTAAAAACCAAACCAGCCAAGTTAAGTATTTGTCTTAAGCAGTCGAGTTATACTATCAATAGCTCTATCGAGTCTGTTGAGTGGGTAACTTAGCTGAAAAGCCAACTTAGATGTCCCTCAAGGACACAGTTGTTTGAGTCAACTCTGTAGAATATTTTTAAAGGACTAAAATCAAAAATTTTGTAAGGTTTATTCAACCCCCCCTTCTAAACCTTACACCACACCCCTTGGGACCTACAAGTGGTATCAGAGCGGTTGGTTCATTGAGCCTTCCGCACTAGTTACTGAACTAGATCTCTATCTTTTCAAAAAGTTTTCACACTTGTGTTTTTCAAAGTCTTTCATTTTTCAATGCAAAGTTATTATCATGGAAGGAAATCTAACACGCATTCCTATGTTTAGTGTTGAGAAATTTGATGATTGAAAAATACGCATGCAGGCTCATCTATCTGCATTACATGATGAAATGTGGCTTGTGATAGAGGATGGGCCACTGCAAATACTCAAAGTAAACACACAGTGTATGAAGAAGAAGCACTGCTTTGAAGCAAGACCGACCATGGTTGAAAAATCAAGGATCGTGTGTGGACAAATGAGGATAGAAAGAGATACAACCTGGACAATGTGGCTAAGGATATTCTCTACAAGACATTGGACAAAGCCATGTTCAACAATGTCAAATCTTGCAAACCTGCAAAAGAGATTTGGGAAAAGCTGACCTTAATTTGTGAAGGATCAGAACAAATTAAGGAAAATAAATTAACTGTTGCTGTTCAAAAATTTTAAAATTTTAAAATGCTTGCAGGTGAAACTCTGGATCAGCTGGATGCAAGATTTACTGAGATTACAAATGAGATTTAAGCTCTTGGGAAAAAATGGGAAATGAAGGCCATGGCTCTAAGACATTCAATGAACCTCTCAACAACATCCACCCATGAGTTATTTTCAGACTTCAAAGCATATGAGTTTGAGCTGAGAAGAAAAGAGCAAGAGGAGACAGTTGTGCCCAAGATAGCTGCATTAATGGCCAGTGATGGGAAAAGAACTGAGCCTAAAGAAGCCATAGACCAAGAGGAGATTGCCCTGATGGTTAAAAGATTCAACAAGTTCTTGAATAAGAACTATAAAAGGAATAAGTGTGAAACCTCTAGAAGATATTCAGCACCCTCAAAGGCAAGGGAAGATAGGCCACCCAAGAGAGCTGAGCATCAAAGAGTTGATTATCAGAGAGCTGATAATCAAAGGACAGACAGAGCTGATCAGAGAGCTGAGAACCTGTGTTGGAATTGCAGACAACCAGGACATTTTGATGTTGACTGTTCCTATCCACCAGTTAACAAGTACATAAATGAAGAAGAAAGAAATGTCTTCAGGGAAAGAAGACAAGAAAAGAAGAAAACCATGTTGGCTGCTGAGACTGCTGAGCCAGCCAAGTGCAAAGAAGCAACAGACTCAGATAGTAGTGAAGCAGACTACTCAAGTGATTCTGAGGAAGAGGCTATGATTTGCCTCATGGCCAAAGAATAAGATCAAGAATATGAGGTGCACTCTAAATCATCTCATTCTGATTGAAGTGATAGTGACTGTGATACACACACTTCATCACCCACTGATCTTTATGATTCATTAGACAAAATGATGAAAGAGTTTGAACACATAAAATCCTCACACACAAGTTTAAATGAGGAGAACAACCATCTTAAAAGCTAAAACTCACAGCTGACTAAAGAGTTGAGTACTCTGAGTCAAATAGCTGATGAGAACACTAAGTTGAAGGCTGAAAATGCCAAGATCATAGCAGAGTTAGCTGCTATAGAAAAGAGGGAAAAAGATCTTAAAAATTTGATTGCCTCATTTACAAAAGCATCCAAATCATTGGATGAACTTATTATGAGCCAAAAAGAGTGTGGAGATAAGACAGACATAGGATTTAATTCCTTTGTGCATAGTCAAACTCCAAGAGTGATTTTGGAAAAAGGATCTTCAAGTAATGAAGCATCCCAAAAACTCAAAACACCAAATGTTGCACACACATCTGTTCCAAAGCACAATCACAGTCATACTGGCCTTGGATATAAAGGAAAAGGAAAACAACCAGTTGAGTATGCTGATAGAACAGCTGAGAAGAAATCCAGCTGAGTCCCTCATCAAACTCCATACAGAAAATACTTTGTGAAAAGCAAACAGAGCTACCAAAAACCCCATAAATTTCATCAGAGAAATACCAATGATGGGAATGGTATAAAATATACAAACTATGCTGATTAGAATAATGTGAAGCATGAGCAAAGACCTATGGAATTCAAGACAAAGACCTAAACCTCAGCAGAGGTCATTCCAAAAGCAAAAGAGCTTTCATCAGCACACATACGCACCCAAGCACTACAGTAAGAAATACCCCAACTACCCCAAGAAAGCAGTTGCTAAAACACACACACACACACACAAGCATACATATAAAAGAGACAACTATATGATCCTAAAACCCCCAAGCAATTTGCTAATGTGCACTATGATTATGGCACTGATAGATGGCAACCACTTAGAGTTAAACCATTTGGCTATAGGTTGGTTGGAGCATCTTATAGCACTAACCCCTCAGGACCCAGACAAGTATGGGGACCTAAAAACTGATTTCCTTGATTGTAGGTTCAAGGAACAGCTGAGTGCTAAGGAACCTGATACATGGATAGTGGTTGTTCCAGACATATAACATGGAACAAGAAAAACTTGTCAAGATTCAAGGAGATTACAGGTGCAAAAGTTATATTTGGAGGAAATGAAGCTCCAGGGGAGACTAAAGTCATAGGATCCATCGACAAAAATGGATTAAACATGGGGATTAAAAATCACAGATGTTGCTTATGTTGAAGGCTTCAACTTCAACTTGTTAAGTATCAGTCAACTCTATGACAAAGGCTATAATGTAGGATTAAACATGGGGATATGCCAAATCAAAGATGTTGAATCTAATGAAATAGTGCTGCAAGGGTGTAGGCAAAAGAATATGTATGTGGTAGATTGATATACTGCTACAACAAGCACATGTCTGCTAGCAAAGAGCACAGCCGAATCAAGTTGGTTGTGGAACAAGAAGCTGAGTCACCTGAATTTCAAAACAATCAACAAGCTTGCAAGGAGTCATCTTGTAGAAGGATTGTCAGACTCAGTTTACAAGAAAGAAAGTGTATGTGATGCATGCCAGATGGGAAAGCAAATCAAATCTTCATTTAAAAAGATAAGCCATGTCCTTCTTCAATAAGGATATTACATCTGTTGCATATGGACTTATTTGGTGGTGGATGATTATTCAAAATATACATGGATAATCTTCATGTGTAAAAAGAAGGAAACTTTGCAGATGTTGCCTCAGCTGATGAGAAGAGTTCAAAATGAGAAGAGTCAAACCATTATAAAGATAAGATCTGACATAGGAACTGAGTTTGTCAATGGGATAATAACTCAGTATTATGTTGAACATGGTATTGCTCATGAGTTATCAGCTGCAAGGACTCCACAGCAGAATGGAGTAGCTGAAAGAAGCTCAAGGAAGCAACAAGGACCATGTTAGCTGAAGCTGGATTGCCTAAGAGATTTTGGGCTAAAGCTATAAATACAGCATGCTATACTCAAAATAGATGCATGATTAACATACAACAAGGACCAAGACTCCCTATGAAATTTGGACAAGGAGAAATCCAAATGTTGGATACTCCAGGATATTTGGATGTAAATGCTTCATCCATAACAATGGCAAAGACAATTTGAAGGCTTTTGATGCTAAAGCTGATGAAGGTATCTTTTTGGGATACTCAGCTGAGAGTAAAGCCTTTAGAGTGCTGAACAAAAGGACTATGGTCACAGAAGAGTCTATCCATGTGGTTTTTTATGAACCTAATGTGAATGGAGAAGACATTGAAGAGTTAGCTGATAAGCTGAATCAGCCAACTATGTAGAAGAGTTCTTATGTGGAAGCTGAAGTGAGAGCACTCAACCCAGATGAAGATGAGATAGCTGAATCTCAAAGACAACTGGAAGGTCTACAATTGAATGAAGATGAAAGAGCTATTCAAGACAACTTAGCTGCGAGACTGCTAAATCCAGCTGACTTACTCCAACCTGATGTGAGATGGCTGAGAGACCATCCACTAGAGTTAGTCATTGAAGATGTTAGAGATGGCATAAGAACCAGATCCAGAGCTCAGCATGAAGCCATGTTCATTTTTTTCATTTCCGAGGTAGAGCCTAAAGATGTGTCTCAAGCAAGAATAGTTGAATCAGTTTGAAAAAAACAAAGTATTGGAATTAGTTCAAAGGCCAACCCACCAAAATGTCATTGGTACAAAATGGGTTTTCAGAAACAAGATGAATGAGGAAGGATCTGTTGTAAGAAACCTTTGCTCTTGTTGCAAGATTGGAAGCAATAAGGATGTTTTTGCTTATGCTGCTCATAAGAATTTCACTGTATATCAAATGCATGTGAAAAGTGCATTTCTAAATGGACTATTAGAGGAAGAAGTCTATGTTGAACAACCTCCAGGTTTTGAGCAGTAAACTATTGGAGATAAGGTCTACAAGCTCAAGAAAGCATTGTATGGATTGAAATAGGCACCAAGAGCATGGTATGATACATTGTCTAAATTTCTAACTGACAATGGATTCACCAAAGGCAAAGGTGATAGAAAACTCTTCAGAATTCAAGATGGAGAGAGTATACTACTTGTTCAAATATATGTGGATGACATCATTTTTGGTTCCACAAACAAAGAGATGTGTGACAAGTTCTCAAACCTCATGCAAGGCAAATTTGAGATGAGCATCATGGGAGAGGTGACTTTCTTCCTAGAACTTCAAGTCAAATAATTGAAGGATGGAACCTTCATAAGCCGAACAAAGTATAACAGAGATTTAATGAATAAATTTGGTATGGAAGAGAAGTCTTCTGTGAAAATTCCAATGAATACTTCAGTCAAGATGGACATGGATACAGATGGCAAAGCTGTTGATCAAACTAGATATAGAGCCTTCATTGGATCCTTGCTCTATCTAACAGCAAACAGCCCAAACATCACATTTGCAGTAGGTGTATGTGCAAGATTTCAATCTGCACCAAAGGAGAGCCACATGACTGCAGCTCAGAGAATCGTAAGATATTTGAAGAGATGCCAGGAAGTCGGCTTATGGTATCCAAAGAAGATGGATTCAAGTTGGTTGGTTACTCAGACTATGCTGGATGTAGAGTTGACAGGCAGAGTGCTTCAGGTACATGTCAAATGCTTGGAAATAGATTGATTTCTTGGTTCAGCAAGAAACAAAATTCAATGGCTACATCCACAGCTGAACCAGAGTACATAACTGCGAGTAGCTGTTGTGCCCAAATCTTATGGATGAGACAGTAGCTGAGAGATTATGACATTGAAGAAAAGGAGATTCCAATTATGTGTGATAATACTAGTGTTATTGCAATCACTCAAAATCCAGTGTTGCATTCAAGAACAAAGCACATTGATATCAGATATTATTTTATAAGAGATCATGTTGAAAAGAAAGACATCGCCTTGGAATACATCTCAACTGATAAACAATTAGCTGATATATTCACAATGCCTTTATGTGAATCAAGGTTTGAAGAGCTCAAGATTGAGTTAGGGTTAATTGAGCTTAGTTAGGAAACTCAAGATACTCAATAAGCTAAGAAAAAAGATGAGAATATTGAATAAGAGCAAGTTTCACATTTCAGCCAAGTGAAACAAATGACCCGATCGGAAGTCACCAGACGAGTTAGGCGACAAAGAGAGTTACATCATGAGAAGAGAGAAGCATAGTTGAGTCACTTTGATATAAGCTGGATCATTTATGAGCGAAGTGACAAAAACACAGTCGTTTTAATTAAGCGGGAATGTTTTTAAGAATGACGTCAGCGTAATAATGACTGTAAGTACAAAAGATGCACAGTAAACAATGTGATTGGATATAAATGCTGCTGCATTTAATGTGGGGAATTTAATGGGGTTTTGAAGCTCTAATCTCAACCGTTGATCTCGATCAAAAATTTCAAACTCTGAAAGACGTCCTTTCACGTTCCTTATATACGAAACTTCATCTTTCTCTCTCCTCACACGAACTATTCATCTTCAGCAAAGAAAAAGCATTTTCTCGGTAACTAAGTGCAAACCCTAGTTCATACAAGCAAGATTTCTCATATTTTAATCGGTAGAAACTTCTGAAAATGGCCCTAACTTATGATTACGCAAAGCTCTCCAAGCAAATCAAGACTGGTTCTTCTGTGGATTTCAAAGGCATGATCAAACAGGGTGTCGATGAAGCCCGATAAAAAGATATAGCGTAAAAACCGAGAATTCGCCTAAGGACTTCCTATCGATGCATTTCATGCATACGTATCGGAGGAGGTCACTATGTCTTATATTAACACAGAGGTGCAGGACGATGAAATCCGGTCATCAGTCCATGGCAAGGTCATCAAACTCACTGCAAAAGACCTTGTTGAGCACTGTTTTTTGCCCGTGGAGGGATTGAAGGACATCACTGAGAAGGATGTCGACTTAGCTGTTGCTTGGAAAGAAGTTGCCAAGCCGGAGTGTGCTGCGGAGGTTGTGTATACAACCAAGAAAGAATTTTTGAAGGATGACTACCATAAGCTGATGGACGTCGTCTCAAAGTGCGTGGACATGAAGTTTGGAAGCTTCAATCAGCTGTCCCAGACTAAGTTGATCGTGATGGTTGCGATCATGCAAGAGAAGAAAATCAACTGGGCTGAGTTTGTTTTCAGCCGAATTTGCCAGAATGTGCTGAACAGGACCTACAAAGAGGATGGGTCTTTTGGATGTTCCTTGGGTTATGGCCTGGTGATTGGCCATCTAATGGAGGCAAAAGGCATTGCTCCTTGCCATGGCAAGCCCTTTCATGCCTACAAGCGAATGTTCAAAGCGAACATTTCCGGAGCCCAAAAGAAGGCTCATGCCAGAAAGGCTGATACTAGTGAAGGGGAATCAGATGATCCCGAAGACAGCTAAGACCTCTCCAGCTCTCTCTCCAAAGCCAGTATCCAAGAAGAGAGTTGCGGTATCCAAGCCTGCCTCTGCCCCCGCAGCCAAAACAAAGAAAGCACATGCTCCCGCAGCCAAGTCCAAATCTCCTACCCATGCAGCCGAGTCACCTGCCCCAACAGCCGAGATAGCAGAGGAACCCCAAATTCCCTCCCTTATTGTGAAGAAGAAGAGGACTGCCAAGTCAAAAAAGGCAGCTGCCTCTAAGAAAGGAGAAAAGGCCTTCATTATCGAAGAGCCTATGGAGGTGGAACCTGAAATCCAGCTGGTTGCATCCAAGAGAAGACGGTTGTACAAGTGCTTTGAGCTTGAGAACATAGCTAAATCTGATACCTAACCGAAGAAGGAAAGTGAGATCTGCTAGCTGATGCTCGGGAGGAGCGATCTCAGTTTTGACGAGCCTGAGAAGACTACTGATGTTAATCGGTAGAGAACCATTGAAGACCCAATTGTGCGGCAAACAACTGAGGAAATGGAAACAGCTGAGACAACAGAACCTTTGAAAGAATAGGTTATCTCACCTCCTCGGACAGATGTTGCTGAGACTGAGGAAGAGCAAGGCCCTTTAGCCCCCATTCAAGAGACAAGAGAATAAGGCGATGATGATGAAGATGACTTAATCATGTATTCTCCTGTCTACCCTGACATTCAGAGAAGATCAAGAGAATGGAGGGCTTGGAAGTTGGATTACTCCAGGCGTCAGTTTACTTGCCCAGAATTCATAGAGGAGGAGGATGAACCTCTTAGGTTCCTTGGACATGCATTTGTACAAGATGCCCTCGATGAAAAGAGTTGTATGGAAACCCTCCAACTTATTAAGGAAGAAGAAAATGAGAAAGCGGCGGAGCAAGCAAGAGCTTTTGATAAATCCAAGAAGTGTGTATTCACAGGGACTCATGAGCATACACATGAGCACCTTCATGAATACACTGAAAGTGATGAAGATATGGATCCATGTGTTGCAGCGGAGAAGTCAGAACTACAGCAGGCTCTACAAGAATCCAGAGCCATGCACGAGCTAAGCCATCTAGAAGTTCCAGGAGTGTCCTCCCAAACTCTTCTTCAGACTGATCCTTTGGGAGTGGCGCAGCAGATTGCAAGGAATAATCCTGCCACCACGTCCCCAATGCACTCACCTAATGGCTCGCATGGAATTGGCAATGAAGCTAGGAATTCGGGCACCCAAACTAACACAACCCCTGATGGAGGTGTTAACACACCAGCCCCTGCAGATCAACATTTAGAGGGAACATAAGATGTGTCTCAGGAGCAGAGTAATCCCACTATCATTCACTCAGCTGGTGCACCACAATCTGGGTTGGAGATTGGTGTCGCAGACCAATCAATGAAGTTAGGAAGCCAAGGAAAAAAACTTACAGAAGAGCAGAGAGACATTAACGACGCTCAGACAGTTAAGTCTGTCTCAGCTGAAATGTCAGTTGCATTGAAGGTCGACGACGCTGCTGCCACAGCTGAGGCAAAGGAAGGTGAAGCCCTGGGAGTTAACACTCTAGGCTCTAAAAGTGCAATCCAAGGAGTTTAGACTCCGATGGATGCCACTGTCCAAGACCCTAAGACAGTTGCGTCTGTCGAAGGGATAGTAAAAGACCCTAAGACGGTTTCAACTGTCGACGGGAACGTAGAAGGCCCTGCAGCAGTTGAGACTGTTGGGGGTAATGAAGGCCTAAGGGAGGTTGAGACTTCCCTAGGTAAAGAGCTGATAGAAAAGAACATACCTCAAATCGAAGGTGTTGCAGAAGAGGAAATAAGCGCCCTTCACGATTCCCAGGAACACATGGATACCTCATTTTTGGGATCGGAGGATGAAGATGAGTCCACTCTACATGAAAATCCAACGACGGACACAACTGAGGATGTTCTCAACACTCAGAGCCAAGTCAGTGAGAAGACGGCTCCTATGAGATTTAATTTTGACGATGAGCCATCTCCTAAGGCCTCATCATCTTCCGAGGATGCTGATATAGAGCTGAGGACAAGGTTATTCATTTAGAAGAACAATCTGAGACCTAAGAAGCTGTTAAGACAGCTGAGACTCAGTCATCTTGGCAAACAACCTTAATCGGGCAAACAACCTTAAGCTCCCACAAGTGAAATGGTAACGACTAAAGCTCAACCGTAGGCTCCCACACCACACCACTAGTCGCCGATGAAGCTACCGTAGCTAAGGCACAAAGAGTCAATCATCGAGGCACCACAAAATCAAGAAATCCCATTTGTGCGTGATGATGTGTTTGAAGATATGTTCTCATTCTCGAAGAATCACGCCTCGACATGGAAGAAGAATTTATCATTGGAGTTAACGAAATTATCATGCAGGAAGAGCCAGTCATTCCCATAGACACGATTGTGCCAAAGAGACTTTAACTTTGACGCAGAGTGGCCGGAAACAATCCACCTTGACAAATGAGTTCCGTGAAGTCTTCAAGAAGATCTACGAAGAGATCGAGAAGATGGAACGTCACTAGGCCTCTCTCGGGACTTACGTTTGGACAATCAAGATACCACTCTCACAACGATTTAAGAGGACTTTTAGTGAGAATAAGGGAGTGCGCTCAATCGCAGATCGCCATGAGAGAGCGGAGCAAGTCATTTACTTCAAAGCACTTTTTGCCAAGATGCTCATATGGAGTGCGGATAATTCTATGTATCGGCATAGAATGAAGGAGTATATTGCGAGCATTGAAAAGTCCTATAAGTCAGATATGGAGCTGCTACAACACTTTCAAAAGAATGAGATAGCCCGACTCGAGAATAATATGAATGAAAATTTCAGCTTTCTCATGGTTCATATGAAGATTGTGACTACTAAGTCGAAGGCTACACGCTCAGAATTTCATAAAGCATGCGATGCAGCAGACTCCAACAAAAACTCCACGAACTGCTGACTAGACTTTCTCCTCATTGGTTTGTTCCCTGGGATACCTCTCTCTTTTGGTAATGATGCCAAAAAGGGGGAAGAGGAGACCCTGAAGGGATTAAAAGGACAAGTGAAAGTATGAGGTGACAAAGCTGAGGGGGAAGGAAGTTCCAAAAATCTTCCCTTGAAAATGATGTACGCTGAAACCCCACAGCTGGGTGAAGTCATTGCCTCCATTCTCAGCAAGGTACCTGTGACACTCCCTATCGAGAAAGCTGCAGTGGCCATGGCAGATAAAAGAAAGGCCATTGAAGCTTCATTTGAGGAGGTAGCTGTAAAACAAGATGCTCGTGTTCAAGAAATAATGAAGCAATATGGTGGTCCACCAGCCGGGAAGGACTACGCTGCGATTCAACCCCCGAGAGAAATTTCCATGCATGATGATGGATCTGAGCCCAGATTAGTGGAGGAATTCAAGACTTTAGAATCAGAAGGCTACTTTAAAGGAATGACTCTGCCTCAAGTATGGGATTTGTATTGGGAGAAGGGACTGGAATTACGTCAATCAGCTGATAAGTAGCAGACTTCTAGTAGTCACTCGGCTGAAAAGAAGAAGACTCCAATACAGTACACTCCTAGAGGAAGGGGAGCTGAGTCAGGAAGGGGAAGACATAGTGGTGGTGGAAGAGGCTCTCAACCTTGACCAAAACTAAAAGATGTCTCATTCGTAGATCCAGAAAAGAAGGGCATTATCTACTGGGCTGGATACGATCACCTTGCCAATATAGACGTTGCAAGAAAGAACGTTGAGGCTCTTAAAAGACAACAGGCTAAGAATGAGAGAACTGCTCGCGAATGGGAAGAGAGAAAGTGGAGGGATGACCCTGCTGCTAGGCGATCATATGAAAAGAAGAAAAGAGAAGAAGAAGAGAAGAAGAGAAAGAGAGCTAATGATGAGGACAAAAGAAGATCTGCAGAAGAGAGAGAAAGGAAACATCAAAGGCGTTGAAGTGTGTTGCGAACCCTTTCGTGTATTTTGATGTAAATACATTTTCATGTAAGTCTTCTGTAATAAGCTCTGTAATTTTCTTGTAACTTAGCTTAGATACACTGTACTAATGTATTTGTATAGAGCTCCGTATTGGAAAATCTCTGATACCTTATGTAAACAGCTTTGTAAAGGACAAGAATGCTATGATCAATAAAATGATTTATTCAAGCATACATTCTTTATTACTGCACTGCTCGTATATCTTTTTGTTGTTTACTTATTTATTTTAAGTTTTGGCATCATCGAAAAGGGGGAAATTGTTAGGAAATTTATTTGATAGATTTTGATTATACATGTAAAACATAAACTAGGAAGTTGGCACCTCATTTTCCTTGTAATTTGTATTGTAATAGATAGGACTGAAAAAAGCTGAGTCAAGTCAGATATGTCAAAGATTACAAGAAGTCAACTACGGACTGTGTGAAGACTCTGTTGTGTGTCAGCAGGTAAGGCCATGAAGGAAGACAATGACTCGACTGAAGGAGAGTCAGTTGAGGAACAGTTGTGAGAAGTGTCAGTCAAGTCAACTCAAGAAGCCAAGTCTACAAGTTGAAGTGACAGTTGAGTCAATCCGATGATTGGAGCAGACTCAAGTCACCTGGGGTAAAGGCAACAGTCAAGTCAAGACGACTAACTTAGATCCATTGATTAAAGTCAAGAATATTACTTCATTTAGTAATTTCACGAGCTTCCTGGTCTAAAGTGTATTTTCCAGAATTGTGCAAAAGGAATGAACTAATGGGAAACACTGCACCTTGTGTCAGACTCCTGCAACGCTGAAATGCCATTAATAAGAGGAAAGGTCAACATCACCAAGGTTGCAGACGAAGAAAAGACAAGTCAATGAACACAAAGTAACATTTGAAATTAGCCTATCTCTTCAAGGGGAAAATTTCAAATGGGCACTATAAAAGGCTAAGGAAGCTATTTTTTTTTTTTTTTTGATGAAAATGTGAAAAATCCATTCAAAATATGAAAAGAATACAATTTAAAAGGGGCATACCCTAGTTCAAATGAATGTTAAATGGACATGCCCATTAACATGTGGAGAAAACCTAACAAACCTCAACAGAGGTTTACTAAAAACAGAATAACAAAATCTCCAACCAATTAATCTAGACAACAAGCGGGAGTAGGCGGTCGCGACCTAATGCTCCCATTTGCTGTTCGAAAAAGGGTGGCGAGAGATTTACAAGAAAATTTACACAATAGAGATAGGGTATACCCTATATATCAAAACGCAATAGCCACAGCCAGGTGGACAGCTCAAGTGGAGATGGACCAACAAAAAATCCCATCAGGAGTTTACAAAAGAGACAACATAAAATGGAATTTACCCCAGGTTGCTTCCATTCAAATAGGAAAAAATTAATTGGCAGATACCGAAGGTAGCCAGACGAGCTGGATAAGCACAAAACACCTGCCGAAGATCCAAAAACGAGCAGGGCTGAGTGAGGTAGCCATTTAAGGCCACACAAAACACTTAGGCACCATGGACCCATCCAATTAAGGGTAAAACCAGTTTTCAAACAAGAGTTCAGTCAAGGAAAATTGTTGTTGTCACACAGAACAGAAACAATTTAAAGCCCAAAAAAAAAAATTTCAAAGCCCACAAAATAATGAAAACATTCATCATATGGGAAAAGATCCAAGAGAAAATGTTACCTAAACCACGAACAAGCAAGCAATATTCAAAGCATTTAACCTGCAATATTCTCATAGCAATTCAAGCAATTCCTCAAGCCTCAAACTCAAAGAAACTCGATCCAACACAAGCTGTGAAGGAGAGATAACTTCAACATGTTGAAGAGGAAACATTTGAAGAAGCAAAGGGGTCTACTTTCCATGTCAGGATTATAGAAAGGTTCAAGGTAGAACCATTATAAAGTTTGTTGGAGGGCTTCGTGATCAAATCCAAGAACTTGAGAAGTGAGCTGAAGCAGCAAGACAGCTGCCCTGTGAAGAAGCTGAGTCGCAAGAGAATCCAGATGTGTGATCAAGGCTATTTCAAGACTAATAACTGCTTTGTAAACTAATCTGTTACATAGTGGATTCCTCCAAGAGTTGGAGAAGAGAGGATTAGAAGAATTACCCCATCTTCGAACCTCTATAAAATATTTGTGTCATTTACTTTCAGCAAACTTACTTTCCTGCATATTTAATTTATATCTACTGTTAGTATTATATTTGCTATCCAACTGATAAATAACCTTGTGCTAAAAATCAAGTGTTAAAAACAAGCTTAAATCAGAACAAAGGGTGTTAAGTCTTCCGCTGTTAAAAACCAAACAAGCCAAGTTAAGTATTTGGCTTAAGCAATCGAGTTATACTATAATAATGTTCTATCGAGTTTGTTGAGTGGGTGACTTAGTGAAAAGCCAACTTAGTTGTCCCTCAAGGACACGATTGTTTGAGTCAACTCTGTTGAATATTTTTAAAGGACTAAAATCGAAAATTTGGTAAGGTTTATTCAATGCCCCTCCCCTTCTAAACTTTAAACCACACCCCTTGGGACCTACACTCAAGGACTTAGCTGATTTGTGTAAAACTCTGAAAATATTTTAAAAAGACTAATTCAAAAAGTTGGTAAGGTTTATTCAACCCCCCCAAACCTTACACATCACCCCTTGGGACCTACACAAAAACCTGAACTTCACAAAAACTTGACAAATACGAAAAGCAACCGTAGGAACAAAATCTAAACATGCTTCATCTATACTAATTCCAATTAATGTTTCGTCAAAACCAGTTTTTGTGTATCTATGGGTTCAATTCCTAAAGTAGTTTATTCCCTCTCCCAAGTGGCACATAAACCATTGATTAATAAGAATTGCAGGTATCCCTACTCAATAATTAATATTAACTCCCAAAAGTTCTTAGAATTGAAGGTAACCCCACAAATAGTTATAGGTCTGGACTCAATCCTCGTTTATGTTATGGATTCATTTTTCTTAAGTTATATCTCATCTCCTGAATTTTGGCCAGATAATCTACACAAAATAAGCACTCGAATTCATAAATAGAACACTAGAAACCAATTAAGAAGAAACAATCAAATTAGAATTAACATGAATCCACAGTTTTGATCATGACCTAGGATCAAAAAGTTTAGCCTAACATATTTGAAAACAAATTCATAGACAAACTTGAAATCAAATAAGTTAACATCGAATTAAGTACAGAAGAAAACATCTAAACTATGATGATAGAACCCTTCTTATAAGGATGGATCATTTTTCAAAGTCTTGAACTCTTATGTCTTCATAAGCATGAAAGGTCTTGTGTCGTTCTTCGTTGTATTGTCTTTTTCTCTTTTGATGTGTGTTTTCTCTCTAAAATTTTGTGTCTACTGATGTAGAGCTTTGGTCTTTCTTATATAGACGCTTTGAGAGATCCCTGGTAGAGTCCCGATGAAATTAGAAAATAAACCAGCTGATAGACAGAGTACACGACAATGTATTATTACACGGCCAGAGTCATGTATGTTGGTTTGCTCTCTATTTTTGTCTAAATCAAGTTACACGGCGATGTATTTATACACGGGTGGGTCGTCTAATATACATGTTACGTATACTTTACATGTATCAACAACCTCCCCTTCACTGATTCACGGCCGACAGAAATACGAATAGAAGAGAGTATTATTCTAGGTTTTGTATGGGACTCTAGGTTAAAAATTGAATACGAACGTTTTATTGCGACAAAAAAAAAAAACTTGAGAAATTTTTAGTTCTCCTCCCCTCACAACTCATGACCACCGAGTTCAAGAAAGAAAAAGAAAGTATTGGGGTGTGTGTGTTTGTGTGACTGGACTGTGTGTATAGGTTGTGTTAGTGGAAGGATAAAACCAAATGACATGTATCTGATGACTTTGTGAATTATGCTCAAGTTGGCAAGATAATGGGTAGGGTCTTGGGTGTTAGATCAATGTTTTTTTTTTGGATTTTGATGATTTCATATAAATACTTTTTATACAAAAACAATGTCCCCAAATGTTGTCCAAATACTTCAAAATATTTTCAATATTTTTTACTAAGCTTTTGAAGTACTTCTTGAACTTTACTTTTGACAAAAATCGGACTACTTCTCTATATTGAGGTCAACCGGTCGCCCTATAGGGCAATTAGTACCTGAAAGTTTGTCAAAACAGAGAACAACTTGTATCCAGGAAATAGGGAGGGCAACCGGTCGAACCCCCAGGGCGACTAGTGTGGTCGATCGGTCTACATAGGGGTCGACCGGTGCCTGAAGAAAATTATTTTTCCTGGTTTCTTCTTTGTTTCAAGGTCGAACGGTCACAACCCTAGAGCAACCAGTCGACCGCCCATGGAAACCTGTGTCAAGATAATATTCAATGACTTTAAAATTCAAATTTGTTAGAATGTGATCAGTCACCCTAGTGTTTTAATCAGCAGAAAATATCCGTTGTACAGACACTTCTCATGATTTTAAAGCTTTATCTTTTCTTAATATTTTCTTGGAGTTGTTTGATCTTTCTTTTGTAGAAATTACTAAATTAAGAGGAGTCTATGTTGGAGATTACATCTTGGAGCTCTCCTATAAATACATGAGCGCTTGAAGGATCAAACATAACACAATACAACACAAGCATATAACACAACAAGCACAAATCAGCAAATTCTTTATTTTTCACTTTCAACATAATTGTTGTAAAAGCCTAAGCTTATCACTTTCACATTTTGCTTATTAGGCTATTTTTTCTTGATTACACTTGTACTTACAAAGTTGTATACATCATTTGAGTTGTAATCTTGATTGTTTCAAATCATCAAAAATAAGACATACTTGTTAAGTGTTCTTGTGGTAAGAACACACTTGGTTGATTATCTAGGTATTGAAGAGTTTAGTGCTCTTCATTGTTGTAAGAAGATATTGGTGATCTTCATACGTGGTGTTATAAGAAGAGTAAAGTACTCTTCAAGGTAAAGGTTGTAATAGTTTGGTATCAACTAATAATTTTTTTCCTTTTCAAAATCCATTTGGACATACCGGGTGGTAGTGGATTAGGCTGTAGGTGAGTTGAACCACTTTAAATCATTGTTTTCATTCTTCTTCATCTATCTTATTCTTGAAGAGTTTTTCACTTATTCGAAAACGAAGGAATAAATCGGAAAATTGGTAAAATCTATTCACACCCTTCTATAGATTTTGGTAGCCACTTGGACTAAACAAGTGGTATCAGAGCCAAACTCTTTGACAAGATCGTTTCTCATTGCGAGTAAAGAGGAAAGATCCATGGCTACGAACAAAAGCAATCTCATAACCGGCGTCTCCACCAACAAGCCACCACTTTTCGATGCCGACAACTATGCCTTTTGGAAGGATCGAATGGAATGCTTCCTACAAGGTTGTGGATTTGAATTTGGAATGCGGTCATCGAAGGAATTGCCCAACCAACAAAGAAATTGGAGGATGGAACTTTAGCTCCCAAAAGTTTCAAAGAATTTGATGAAACTGACAAGAAGTCATTCTCTCTCAATAGTAAGGCCTTAAATATTTTACATTGCTCTTTTACCGCTACCGAGTATAATCAAATTCGAGGAATAAGGTTGGCATATGAAGTTTGGCAAAAATAAGAAACCATTTATAAAGGTACTAAGAAAGTTAAACAAGCTATAAAAACTATGCTTGTTAAAGATGGTGGAAAGGCTCGACAACATCGTCAATCCTTTATTGGCGCTCGGAAAAGTTATTTAGGAAGAAGATAAGGTTACAAAAGTCTTGAATGCTCTTCTGGGATCATGGTCCGAAAAAATAATGGCTATAACGGAAGCTCAAAATCTTGAGACTCTCAAGTTTGATGAGCTAATTGGAAATCTTCTTATATATGAAGACTATCTCAAAAAAAGGAAGAACTTCAAACCATCCACGTCTCAATCGGGTATGCAACCTACACCTAAAGGCATTGCTTCATATTCAAATAATTCATATTATGCTAGTGATGAGGAGGATGAGGAAACCGCCGTCCTTGTTCGAAAATTTGCAAAATTTGTAAACAAAAACAAGGCAAGAAAGGCTAGGGACAACTCGTGTTTTAAATGCGGAAAATCCAAACAATTTATAGCCGATTGTCATAAGATGGCGAAGGAGGAGCAAAAGAACAAAAATCCTTTTTCCAAAAAAGAAGGCACTAAATGCGGATGTCAAAACATGGGATGAACTTCTTGCAACATCCAAAGACGAAGAGGAAACCGAACACGGTCTTATGACCATAGACGATGAAAACAATGAGGTACTGGGGGCAATACTAATCACGAAAGATTCCAAATGGCTCGTGGACAGCAGATGTTCACGCCACATGACTGACAAATAAGAACTTTTTACCAATATAAAGCTCCAAGAAGAAGGGATGGTCATGTTCGGGAATGGCAAAGGCAAAATTATTGGCTATGGAGACATTGGTAATTCTTCTTTCTCTCTTCGTGATGTTTTATTAGTAGATGGGCTTAAGTTCAATTTGATAAGTGTGAGTCAACTTTGTGATTCAAATTATTATGTTGTTTTTAGTAAAGAAAAATGTCTTATTCTTAAAAATGGTAAAATTATTTGTGAAGCTAGTAGAAAAGACAATCTTTATAAAATTTATACAAGTGATTTGGTTAGTCAAAATATTTCTTGTCTTATCGATAGCAATGATTTAACTTATTTTCTTTAATTTGGTCAGATCCTTCACAATTAAGTTAGTTTTTCCCATATTTGTTTGGTGCAAGATTTAACTTTGTTAAACATGGCCTTATCAAGAGTTTTGTACAAAATGTCCTTGGCAACATTGTCCAAGTTGTATCTCTTTCGGTCTGTCCAATCGCAATGTGGCTTTCCCACCATAGCAGGTCTAGGTACCGCAGCGGCGACAAGACGTGCGCCTCATACCGCAGGAGTTGCGCGGCTTCTCCTCCTGTACATCGCCACCTCGGGAGCGGAGCCCTGATAGATGTACTCACCTTCATTATTTATAGTGTCCCATCCTCAATAACAAACCACATTTCATCATGTAAGGCTGAAAGGTGAGCCTACATACGTATTTTGCAATCATCAAATTCTTCAACAGTAAATATTGGAATGCGAGTTAGATTTGCTTCCATGATAATAACTTTAAAGGATAAAAGTTTTAAAAACTACAAGTGTGGTTCTTTTGAAAAATTATGAGATCTATTCAGTAACTAGTGCGGAAGGATCAATGAATCAACCGCTCTAATACCACTTATAGGTCCTAAGGGGTGATAAGTAAAATCTAGAGGGGGGGAGGGATTGAATAGACTTTACCAACTTTCGATTTTAGTCCTTTTAGAATTTCAGAGTTGACTCAAGTCAGCTAAGTCCTTGGTGGATAACTAGGTTTGCTTACACAAGCAATTTATAGTGGTTCGAGGATGGGGTAATTCCTCTAATCCACTCTTCTCCAACCCTTGGAGGAATCCACTAGTGTAACTTGACTTGGTTACAAATGGTTACAATCAAAGAGTCGACTTTGATCACACAAACTAATCGCTCCTAGGACTCGTCTTCTTCACAATACGGCCCTACTACTTTGGTTTCCTTCAAACCTTTGGAATTGTTCACACATCCTCCAATAGGTTCAAAGCTCTGTTCGATCTTGAACTTTACTACTTCTCCTTCAACCTTGGAGAGTAGACCCCATTTATTCATTAAAAGAAATTTCCTCTTCAACTAGTGAAGTAATCTTTCCTTCACTGAATGTGTTGGATTGAGTTCCTTCGAATTTTGGCTTAAGGATATCTTTGAAAGTTTGTGAGAATTTGCAGGTTATTGCTTGAATATTTGTATGCTTGTAATGAACTCGGTAACCTTCTCTCACTTGCTTCCTCAGCCTTTTATAGTGCAGATTCGAAATTATGTCCGTTGAAGAGATATACATACATTTCAAATCTCACTCGTAGGTTGTTGGCTTGTCTTGCAGCATTAATGATGTTAGGAAATTTATTTGTTACATTTTGATGATACCATGTAAAACTTAGACTAGGAAGTTGGCACCCCATTTTCCTTGTAATTTTGTATTGTAATAGATAGGACTGGAAGAGCTGAGTTAAGTCAGCTAAGTGAAGATTACAAGAAGTCAACTGTGGACTAGAATGAAGACTCTGCTTTGTGTCAGCTGAGTATATGGCCTAGAAGGAAGTCAAGGACTCGACTGAAGGAGAGTCAGCTGAGGAACAGCTGTGAGAAGTGTCAGTCAAGTCAACTAAAGAAGCCAAGTCTATCACCAAGTGATAGTTGAGTCAATCCATGATTGGAGCGGACTCAGTCACCTGGGTAAAGCGGCGATCAAGTGAAGACAACTGACTTAGATTCGTTGGAATAAAGTCAAGAATATTACTCGATATAGTAATATGTCAAGCTGACAGGTCTTAAAGTGTTTGGCCCAGAATTGTGCAAAAGGAATGAGCCAATGGGAAATACTGCACCTTGTGTCATAACCTGCAAAGATGAAATGTTATTTAATACAAGGAAAAGTCAACATCACAAGGGTTGCAGATCAAGACAAGACAAGACAAGCCAACGAACACAAAGTGACATCTGAAACTAGACTATCTCTTCAACGGGCAAATTTCAAATGTGCACTATAAAAGGCTGAGAAAGCATTTGAGAAAGGGTAACCTGAACCAAGCAAGAGCAAGCAATATTCAATCAATTAACCTGCAAAATTCTCAAAGCTTATCAAGATATTCCTCAAGCCTAAAACTCGAAGAAACTCGATCCAACACAAGCTGTGAAGGAGAGACAACTTCAATCAGTTGAAGAGGAAAATATTTGAAAATCAAAGGGGTATACTATCCAAGTTGAAGGATTGTAGAAAGGTTCAAGGTCGAACCAAGTATCAAGTTTGTTGGAGAGTATCGATGATCAAATCCAAGAACTTGAGAAGTGAGTTGAAGTAGCAAGACAGCTGCCTCGTGAAGAAGCTGAGTTGCAAGAGAAGCCAGTTGTGTGATCAAGGCTGTCTCCAGACTGATAACCGCTTTGTAAACTGATTTGTTACTTAGTGGATTCCTCCAGGAGTTGGAGAAGAGAGGACTAGAAGAATTACCCCATCTTCGAACCTCTATAAAAATACTTGTGTCAATTTACTTTCAACATTTACTTTCCTGCATATCTGTTTTATATCTGTTGTTAGTTAATATTTGCTATCCAACTGATAAATAACTAAGTGCTAAATCAAGTCTTAGAAAGAATCTTTAAATCAATCAAAGGGTGTTAAGTCTTCCGCTGTTAAAAACCAAATCAGCCAAGTTAAGTATTTTGCTTAAGCAGCTGAGTTATACTATCAACAGCTCTATCGAGTTTGTTGAGTGGGTAACTTAGCTGAATAGCCAACTGAGTTGTCCCCTAAGGACACAGTTGATTTGAGTCAACTCTGTTGAACTATTTAAAAGGACTAAAATCGAAAATTTGGTAAGGTTTATTCAACCCTCCCTTCTAAACCATACACCACACCCCTTGGGACCTACAAATGGTATCAGAGCGGTTGGTTCATTGAGCCTTCCACACTGGTTACTGGACTAGATCTCTATCTTTTCAAAAGGTTTTAACACTAGTGTTTTTCAAAGTCTTTCATTTTTAAAGCAAAGTTATTATCATGGAAGCAAATCTAACTTGTATTCCAATGTTTACTGTGGAAGAGTTTGATGACTGGAAAATTCACATGCAGGCTCATCTATCAGCATTACATGATGAAATGTGGCTAGTGATAGAGGATGGACCATTGCAAATACTCAAGGTCAATACGGATGTAAGAAGAGCAGTTGTAGCTGAGGGAGAAGAAGTTGCTGCTGAAGCAAGACCAGCCATGGTTGAATAACCAAGGACTGAATGGACAAATAATGATAGAAAGAGATATAACCTGGACAATGTGGCCAAGGATATACTCTACAAAACGTTGGACAAATCCATGTTCAACAAAGTCAAATCTTGCAAATCAGCAAAAGAAATTTGGGATAAGCTGACCTTAATTTGTGAAGGATCAGAACATATTAAGGAGAATAAATTATCTGTTGTTGTTCAAAAATTTGAAAATTTTAAAATGCTTGCAGGTGAAACTCTGGATCAACTGGATGTCAGATTTACTGAGATTACAAATGAGCTTTCAGCTCTTGGGAAAGAATATACACAGAATGAGATGTGTATGAAGATTTTAAGAGCCCTCCCATCTGAATGGGAAATGAAGATCATGGCCCTGAGACATTCAATGGACCTCTCAAGAACATCTAATCATGAGCTATTCTCAGACCTCAAAGCTTATGAGTTTTGAGCTGAGGAAACAGTTGCATTGTTGGCCAGTGATGGGAAAAGAGCTGAGCCAAAGGAAACCATTGACCAGGAGGAGATTGCCCAGATGGTTAAAAGATTCAATAAATTATTTAACAAGAACTATAAAAGAAACAAGGGTGAGACCTCCAGAAGACATTCAGCACCCTCCAAAGCAATGGAAGACAGGCCGCCCAAGAGAGCCAAACATCAAAGAGCTAATTATCAGAGAGATGATAATCAAAGAACAGACAGACCTGGTCAAAGAGCTGAGAACCTGTGTTGGAATTGCAGACAACCAGGACATTTTGCAATTGGCTGTCCCTATCCACCAGTCAACAAGTATATGAATGAAGAAGAAAGAAAAGTCTTCAGGGAAAGACGACGGGAAAAGAAGAAAGCCATGTTGGCTGCTGAGACTGTTGAGCCAACCAAGTGCAAAGAGGCAGCAGAGTCAGATAGTAGTGAAGAAGACTACTCAAGTGATTCTGAGGAAGAGGCTATAATCTGCCTCATGACCAAAGAACAAGATCAAAAAGATGAGGTACATTCTAACTCATCTCATTTTGATTCAGGTGATAGTGATTGTGACACACACACTTCATCACCACAGATCTTTGTGATTCATTAGGCCAAATTATGAAAGATTTTGAGCACATTAAAACCTCTCACACAATTTTAAATGAGGAAAACAGCCAGCTTAAAAGCCAAAACTCACAACTGACAAAAGAGTTGAGTACTCTGAGCCACATAGCTGATGAGAACACTAAGTTGAAGGCTGAAAATGCCAAGATCATAGCAGAGTTAGCTGTTACAGAAAAGAGGGGAAAAGATCTTAAAAATGTGATTGCCTCATTTACAAAAGCATCCAAATCATTGGATGAACTTATTATGCGTCAAAAGTAATGTGGAGACAAGACAGGCGTAGGATTTAATTCCTCTGTGCATAGTCAAACTCCAAGAGTGATTTTGGGAAAGGGATCTTCAAGCAATGAAGCATTCCGAAAACCCAAAACACCATATGTTGCACCCACATTCACTCCAAAGCACAATCACAATCATAATGGCCTTGGTTATAAAGGAAAAAGAAAGAAGCCGATTGAGTATCTTTGAAAGGGCAAACCGAGAAGAAATTCGGACATGTCCTCAAAGATCCAAACAGAAAATACTCTGTGAGAAGCAAATAGAGCTACCAAAAACCCCAGAAATTTTATCAGAGAAATACATATGATGGGAATGGTAGAAACTATCCAAACCATGATGATTGGAATAATGTGAAATATCAGCGAAGACCTATGGAATATAAGCTAAAATGGCAAAGACCTAAACCTCAGCAAATGTCATTCCAAAGACAAAAGAGCTTATATCAGCACACATATGCAACCAAGCATTACACTCAGAAATACCACAACTACCCAAGAAAGCAATTGCTAGAACACACACACGTGCATACAGACAAAAGAGACAACTGTATGATCCTAAAACTCCGAAGTAATTCGCTAATGTGCACTATGATTATGGTACTGATAGATGGAAAACTCTTAGAGCCAGATCATTTGGCTATAGGTTGGTTGGAACATCTTATAGCACTAACCCCCCAGGACCCAGACAAGTATGGGTACCTAAAAACTGATTTCCTTGATTGTAGGTTCAAGGAGCAGCTGAGTGCCAAGGAACCTGGTACATGGATAATGGTTGTTCCAGACATATGACAGGAAACAAGAAAAATCTGTCAAAAGTCAAGGAGATTAGAGGTGCTAAAGTTATATTTGGAGGAAATGAAGCTCCAAAGGATATCAAAGGCACAAGATCCATCAAAAAAATGGATTGGAAATCACAGATGTTGCTTATGTTGAAGGCCTCAACTTCAACTTGTTAAGTATCAGCCAACTCTGTGACAAGGGCTACAATGTAGGATTCAACAACGGAGTATGCCAAATCAAAGATGCTGAATCCAATGAAATAGTGTTGCAAGGTACAAGGCAAAAGAATATGTATATGGTAGATTAGTCTACTGCTACACCAAGCACATATCTGCTAGCAAACAGTACAACCGAATCAAGTTGGTTGTGGCACAAGAAGCTGAGCCATCTGAACTTCAAGACAATCAATAAGCTTGCAAGGAGTAATCTTGTAGAAGGATAGCCAGACTCAAGTGTACAAGAAAGAAAGTATATGTGATGCATGCCAGATGGGAAAGCAAATCAAATCATCATTCAAAGATAAGCCAAGTTCTTCTTCAACAAGGTTATTATATTTGTTGCATATGGATTTATTTGGTCCAGCTGAGCCAGCTAGCAGCAGTGGAAAGAAATACACCTTAGTGGTGGTGGATGATTATTCAAGATATACATGGACAATTTTCATGTGTAAAAAGAAGGAAACATTGCAGAAATTACCTCAGCTAATGAGACGAGTTCAAAATGAGAAGAGTCAAACCATTATAAATATAAAATCAGACAGGGGAACTGAGTTTGTCAATGGGATTAGAACTCAGTATTGTGTTGAAAATGGTATTGCTCATGAGTTATCAGCAGCAAGAACTCCACAGCAGAATGGAGTAGCTGAAAGAAGGAACAGAACTCTCAAGGAAGCTGCAAGGACCATGTTAGCTGAAGTTGGATTGCCTAAGAGATTTTGGGCCGAAGCCATAAATACAACATGCACACTCAAAATAGATGCATGATTAATAGGCAACTGACCAAGACTCCCTATGAGATTTGGACAAAGAGAAAGGCAAATGTTGGATATTTCAAGATATTTGGATGTAAATGCTTCATCCATAATAATGGCAAGGATAATTTGAAGGCTTTTGATGCTAAAGCTGATGAAGGTATCTTTTTGGGGTACTCATCTGAGAGTAAAGCCTATAGAGTGTTGAACAAGAGGACTATGGTTACAGAAGAGTCTATCCATGTGGTTTTTATGAACCTAATGTGAATGGAGAAGACATTGATGAGTAAACTGATAAGCTGAATCAGCCAACTATGCAGAAGAGTCCTTATGTTGAAGTTGAAGTGAGAGCACTCAACCCAGATGATGATGAGATAGCTGAATCTCAAAGACAGCTGGAAGGTCTACAGCTGAATGAAGATGAAAGAGCTATTCAAGATAACTTAGCTACGAGACGGCTGAATCTAGCAGACTTACTCCAACCTGATGTGAGATGGCTGAGAGACCATCCACCAGAGTTAGTTATTGGAGATGTTAGAGATGGCATAAGAACCGAATCCAGAGCACAGCGTGAAGCTATGTTTACTTGTTTTATTTCCCAAATAGAACCTAAAGATGTGTCTCAAGCATTAAAAGACACACATTGGATTCAGGCTATGTAAAGATGAATTAGTTTGAAAGAAACAAAGTATGGGAATTAGTTCAAAGGCCAACCCACCAAAATGTTATTGGTACTAAGTGGATTTTCAGAAACAAGATGAATGAGGATGGATTTGTTGTAAGAAACAAAGCAAGATTGGTAGCCAAATGGTATTGCCAAGAAGTAGGTATAGATTTTGATGAAACCTTTGCTCATGTTGGCAGATTGGAAGCAATAAGGATGTTTCTTGCTTATGATTCATACAAGAACTTCACTGTATATCAAATGGATGTAAAGACTGCTTTTCTTAATGGACTATTAGAAGAAGAATTCTATGTTGAACAACCTCCAGGTTTTGAGCAGAAAACTATTGGAGATAAGGTCTACAATCTCAAGAAAGCATTGTATGGATTGAAACAAGCACCAAGAGCATGGTATGATACATTGTCTCAATTTCTAACTGGCAATGGATTCACCAAAGGCAAGGTTGATAGAACACTCTTCAGGATTCAAGATTGAGAGAGTATACTGCTTGTTCAAATATATGTGGATGACATTATTTTTGGTTCCACAAATAAAGAGTTGTGTGACAAGTTCTCAAACCTCATGCTTTGAAATGAGCATGATGGGAGAGCTTTCTTCCTAGGACTTCAAGTCAAGGAATTGAAGGATGGAACCTTCATAAATCAAACCAAGTATACCAGAGATCTAATGAAGAAATTTGGTATTGAATAGAAGTCTTCTGTGAAGATTCCTATGAATACATCAGTCAAGATGGACATGGATGCAGATGGCAAAGCTGTTGATCAAACCAGCTATAGAGCCCTCATTGGATCATTGCTCTATTTAATGGCAAGCAGGCCAGACATCACCTTTGCAGTAGGTGTATGTGCTAGATTTCAATCTGCACCAAAAGAGAGCCACATGACTGTAGCTAAGAGAATCCTAAGGTATTTGAAGAAATGCCAGGAAGTTGGCTTATGGTATCCAAAGGAAGGTGGATTCAAGCTGGTAGGCTACTCAGACTCAGACTACGCTGGATATAGAGTTGACATGAAAAATACTTCAGTACATGTCAAATGATTGAAATAGATTGGTTTCTTGGTTCAAGAAACAAAATCAATAGCTACTGAGATGAAGCGAGTACATAGTTGCGGGCAAACCATTGCCCAAGTCCTATGGATGAGACAACAGCTGAGAGAATATGATATTGAAGAAAAAGAGATTCCAATTATGTGTGATAGCACTAGTGTGCAATCACTCAGAATCCAGTGTTGCACTCAAGAACAAAGTACATTGATGTCAGATATCATTTTATAAGAGATCATGTTGAAAAGAAAGACATCACCTTGTAATACTTCTCAACTGATAAGCAGTTAGCTGATATATTCACAAAGCTATTATGTGAATCAAGGTTCGAAGAACTCAAGAATGAGTTAGGGTTAGTTGAGTTGAGTTAGGATACTCAAAAGACTCAATCAGCAGAGGAAGAAGATGAGAAAATGGAAAACAAGCAAGTTTCACATATCAAACAAGTGAAACAGCCCAGTCGGGAAGTCAGCTGTATTAAGTTAGCTGACAGTTGAGTAATGATATGAGAAGAGAGAAGCATAGCTAAGTCACTTTGGAACAAAGCTGAATCATTTATGAGATAAGTGACAAAAACGCAGTCGTCTTAATTGAGCGGGAATATTTTTAAGGATGACATCTGCGTAATTATGACTACCAGTACAAAAGTTGCACAGTAAACCATATGATTGGATATAAATGCTACTGCATTTAATGTGGGGAATTTAATGCAGTTTTGAAGGCTTAATCTCAATCGTTGATCTTGATCAAATTTTTTCAAATTCCAAAAGACGTCCGTTCGTGTCCCATATATACAAAATTTCATTTTCTCTCTCCTCACGCAAACTTACTAGCCTTCAACAAGAAAGCTTATTCTCTCTGCAACCAAGTTCGAAACCTTAGTTCTTCAAGTTCTGAAAATGGCTAGTTCTCATGATTTTACGTTGTTGTCCGAGAAAATCCACTCTGGATCGTCCATGGATTTGGTTGGTATGATCAAGCAGGGCGTTAATGGTGCCCTTATGAAGAAGATAGCTAAAAAGTTTGAAAAGTCCGGCCTGAAGGACTTTCTATCGATGCAGTTCACGCACACTTACCTGGAAGAAGTGGCTATGTTTTACGTGAATGCGAAGGTGCGCGACGATGAAATCCGATCATCCGTCCACAGCAAGGCCATTAAAATCACTACAAAGGACCTTGATGAGCACTTCTTTTTGCCCGCTGAAGGAATGAAGGACACCGCTGAGAAGGATAACAACTTAGCTGCCGTTTGGAAGGAAGTTGCAAGCTGGAGTATGCTGCTAAAGTTGTGTATACAGCTAAGAAGGATTTTACGAAGGAAGACTACCACAAACCGATGGACATCGTGTCCATGTGCGTGGATATGAAATTTGGGAGCTTCAATCACCGGTCCAAGACTAAGGCGATTGTGATGGTTGCGATCATGCAAGATAAAAACGAATGAATCTTCGTTCGTCTTCAACCGAATGTGCCAGAACGTGATCAAGCGGTCCTACAATGAGGATGGGACCTTTGGATGTTCGTTGGGATATGGCCTTGTGATTGGTCATTTGATGGAAGTGCAGGGGATCACACTGCGCCATGGAAAGCCATTCCATGCCAACAAGAGGATGTTCAAGTCGAACCTCTCAGTGCGCAAAGAAGGCCCATGCAAGGATGGCGGACACAAGTGAAAGGGAATCAGCTGACCCTACCGAAGACAAAGCTGGGACCTCTCCAGCTCTCTCTTCGAAGCCAACATCTAAGAAGAGAGCTGCTATATCTAAGCATGCCCCTGCCAAAGCACTGCCAAAGCAGCCAAGTCAAAGACTGCCCATGCAGCCAAACCCAAAGCTCCCCATGCCCAAGGCCGATGCTCGCCCAAAGCCCCCCCCTAGTTGAGGCCGAGGAGGAACCCCGAATTTCCTCACCAGTCGTGAAGAAGAAGTGCACTGCCAAGTCAAAGAAGGCAGCTGCTAAGGCATCTATTGAAACACAGGCCTTCACCTTTGAAGAGCCTGAAGAGGTGGAACCTGAAATCCAATTGGTTGCCACTAAAAGAAGAGGGTTGTTCAGGAAATCTGAATTGGAGAAAATAGCCAAGTCCCGGTACTACCGGAGAAGTAAGAGGAGACTGTTGATGCTCAAGAGGAGAAATCTCCAGAGATAGTGAATGTGCTGAAAGACTCTACGATCTTGATCGTGAGCGTAGAAGACCAAGCTGAGCGGGAGACAGCTGTAGAGAAAGAAACAGCTGAGACAATCGAGCCCATGAAAGAACAAGTTGTCTCACCCCCTCAGACAGATGCAATTGAGTCTGAGGAGGAGAAAGCCCCTCTAACTACCATTCAGGAAACCGGAGAAGAAGAAGCTGATGACGATCTAATAATGTACTCTCCAGTCTACCTAGACATTCAGCGCAGACTGAGGGAATGGAGGGCATGGAAGCTGGATTATTCAAGGCAACAGTTTACTCGCCCTGAATTTATTGAGGAGGAGGAAGAGCTACTCAGATTCCTTGGACATGCAACTGTTGAAATTTGCTCTAAATGAAGAGAGTTGCATGGAAACCCTTCGACTCATCAAGGAGGAAGAGAAGGAGAAAGTTGAGGAGCAAGCCAGAGCCTTGGAGAAATCCAAGATGTGTTTGCAAACAGGGACACATGAGCATCTCTATGAGTCCACTGATAGCGATGATGATGTGATGAATCCAGCTGCTATAGTAGAGAAGTCCAAGATGTAGCAGGCTATCAGAGAATCAAGAGCCATGCACGAGATGAATTTTCAAGAAGGTCCAGGAGAGTCATCCAAAGTCTCTGTTATTGCTGCGACCACGTCCCCCATGCGGTCTGAAGATGGCTCCAAGGGAATTAGCGATGAAGCTAGGAATTTGGGCACCCAAGCTAAGCCTAACCCTGCAGAAGGTGTTGAGACACCTGCTCCTACAGCTGAACACTCAAAGGGCACAACAACCATGTCTCGGGAGCAAAGTGACCCTATCATCGTGCACTCAGCTGGTGCGCCGGCTGAGGGGAAAATTCTCTCCACCACAGTAGGGTCGGAGGATGTTGTGGGAGACCAAACACAGAAGTTAAAAGGAGAAGGAGAGAACATCGTTGAGCAGTAGAGTGACATTAATGACGCTCGGACAGTTGAGTCTGTCTCAGTTGAGTGGTCAACTGCCATGAAGGCCGATGAAGCTGTTGCCGCAACCAAGTTAAAGGATGGAGAGGCCCTGGGAGTTGAGACTCTGGGCCATGAAAGTGCAATCCAAGGAGATGAGACTCCGAAGGATGCCACCGTTGAAGACCTTAAGACAGTTGAGTGTGTCGAAGGGACTGTAGAAGGCCCTACATCGGTTAAGACTGATGGGGGTAATGAAAGCCTAAGGGAGGTTGAGACTTCATTGGGTAAAGAGCAAGGTGAACAGAACATTCCTCAACTTGAAGGAGTTGCTGCAGAAGAGGAGATCAGCGCCCTTCATGATTCCCAAGAGCACATAGATACAACATTTTTGGGATCAGAGGATGAGGCCAAGTCCACACACCCTGAAGATTTTTTGATGGACAAAGCTGAGGATGTTCTTAAATCTCATAGCAATGTCAGTGATAAGACAGCTCGAATGAGATTCAATTTTAATGATGAGCCAACTCCAAAGGCCACATCAGACTCCGATGACGCTGATGAATTAGCTGAGGAAATGATTACTCAATTGGAAAAACCCACTGAGACCAAGGAAGCTGTTAAGACAGCTGAGGCTCAGTCAGCTGAGCAAACTCATTCAATTGCTCGATTCTGACAGAGTCACTCGCGCTACTACACAATGCAGCGATAACGACTCCTACAGCTCAATCATAGGCTTGCACAGCTGCACCAACATCTGTCGATGACGCTGCTGTGGCCGAGGCATAAAGAGCTGGATCATTGCAGGAACTTCAAGGACAAGACCCCCAAGGTGAAGCCTCAGGGATACCATTCGTACGCAATGATGTTTTTGAGGACATGTTCCCATTTACTGCTAAACTGTCTGACATGGAGGAAGAATCTGCCCGAGACCAAGAGAAGTATACCGTGCAAGAAGAGCCCATCATTCCTACAGATTCGATTGTGCCAATAGACTACAATTTCGATGCAGTGTGGCCGGAAGCTTAGTCAAATCCAATAGTTGAGTTCCATGAAGCCTTCAAGAAGATTTGTGAAGAGATTGAGAAGATGGAACGCCACCAGGCATCTCTGGATTTGAGACAGGACAATTGGGATGCTACCCTCACAACAGATTTGAGAGGGATTATTGTTCACATAAGGGAATCGGCTGCACAGCAAACAGCCAGGCATTCGGAGCAGGTCCGTTACTTCAAGGCCCTATTTGCCTTAATGCTAGTATGGATTGCGGACACTTCTATGTTTCAGTAGAGGATAAAGGAATACATGGTGAGGATGGAAACCTCTCACAAGTCGGATATGGATCTGCTTAAGCACTATCACCAGACTGAAATTACTCGCCTAGAGAACAACATGAATTAAAATTTCAGTCTTTTAATGGCGGAGATGAAATTGGTGACAGCTGAGTCAAAGGCTACTCGTTCCGAGTTTTGAAAAGCTCACTCCGCAACAGACTCAAAGTAGTATTCTACCAATAGCCGATTGGATTTCATCCTAAGTGGTTTATTCCCTGGGCTAACGCTTTCATTTGATGATGATGCCAAAAAGGGGGAAGATGAGGCCCTAAAGGGATTGAAGGAAGAGATAAAGAAAAGTGGTGACAAAAAATTGATGTATTCGAAAAATCTTCCTTTAAAATTGATGTATGTTGAAACCACACAGCTAGGTGAAGTCACGGCTTCTATTATCAGCAAGCTACCCCAGAACATACCCATTGAGAGAGCTAAGGTGGCCATGAAAGATAAAAGGAAGGCCATTGAAGCTGCATTCGAGGAAGTAGCTGAGAAGCAGTCAGCTCGCGTTGAAGAAATTATGAAGCAATACGGTGGTCCTCCAGCCGGAAAGGACTATGCTGCGATCAAGCCCCCAAAATACATTACTATGCCTGATGCTGGATCTGAGCCCAAATCTCTAGAGGAGTTTCAAACTCTAGTATTTGAAGGTTATTTTCAAGGGATGACTCTGCCTCAAGCTTGGGATGTGTATTGGGAGAAGGGATTGGATATATGCACATTAGCTGACAAGCAGCCAACTTTCAGTAGTCACTCAGCTGGACAGTCTAAGGCCCCAATACAGTATACGCCAAGAGGAAGAGGAGCTGAGTCAGGATGGGGAAGACATGGTGGCAGTGGAAGAAGTTCTCAACCACGGCCAAGACCAAAAGATGTAACATATGTTGATCCACAGAAGAAAAGGATCACATATTGGGCTGGACATGACCATCTCGCTAATCTTGAAGTTGTACGCAAGCTAGCTGAAGCCAATAGAAGGCAAGAGGAAAAGAATGAGAGAACAAATTGAGAATGTCTTGAGATGCAGCGAAGGGATGACCCTACTTCCAAGAGAGCTTATGAAAAGAAGAAGCGAGAGGAAGAAGAAAGGAATAGGAGAAGACCAGAGGATGACAGGAAGGGGGCTGAAGATGAAGAGAGAAGGAGAAAGCAGCAAAGACGTTGAAGTGTGCTGCGAACCCCTTCGTGTATTTTACGTATTGTAAATACATAAATGTAAGTCTTCTGTAAAAGCTCTGTGAATTTCCCTGTAATTTACACTCTCTATGTATCTTAGCTTAGATGTACGATGTATTATCATATTTGTATAAAGCTTTGACACTTATTGTAAACAACTTAGTAAAGGACAAGAATGTTATGATCAATAAAATGATTATTCAAAGCATACATTATTTGTTACTGCACTGCTTGTATGTTTGTTGTTTACTTGGCATAATCAAAAACGGGGAAATTGTTAGGAAATTTATTTGATAGATTTTGATGATACCATGTAAAACTTAGACTAGGAAGTTGGCACCCTATTTTCCTTGGAATTCTGTATTGTAATAGATAGGACTGGAAGACCTGAGTTAAGTCAGCTAAGTCAAGATTACAAGAAGTCAACTGCGGACTGAAATGAAGACTTTCTTGTGTGTCAGTTGAGTATGGCCTAGAAGGAAGTCAAGGACTCGACTGAAGGAGAGTCAGCTGAGGAACAACTGTGAGAAGTGTCAGTCAAGTCAACTCAAGAAGCCAAGTCTATTAGTTGAAGTGATAGTTGAGTCAATCCCATGATTGGAGCAGACTCAAGTTACCTGGGGTAAAGACAGCATTCAAGTGAAGACAACTGACTTAGATCCATTGGAATAAAGTCAAGAATATTACTCGACATATTAATATGTCAAGCTGCCAGGTCTTAAAGTGTTTGGCCCAGAATTGTGCAAAAGGAATGAGCCAATGGGAAACACTACACCTTGTGTCAGAACCTGCAAAGCTGAAATGTCATTTAATACGAGGAAAGGTCAACATCACAAGGGCTGCAGACCAAGACAATACAAGCCAACGAATACAAAGTGACATTTGAAACTAGCCTATCTCTTCAACGAGCAAATTACAAATGTGCACTATAAAAGGCTGAGGAAGCATTTGAGAAAGGGTAACCTGAACCAAGCAAGAGAAAGCAATATTCAAGCAATTAACCTGCAAAATTCTCAAAGCTTATCAAGATATTCCTCAAGCCTAAAACTTGAAGAAACTCGATCCAACACAAGCTGTGAAGGAGAGACAACTTCAATCAATTGAAGAGGAAAACATTTGAAAATCAAAGGGGTCTACTTTCCAAGTTGAAGGATTGTAGAAAGGTTCAAGGTCGAACCAAGTATCAAGTTTGTTAGAGGGATCCATGATCAAATCTAAGAACTTGAGAAGTGAGCTGAAGTAGCAAGGCAGCTGCCTCGTGAAGAAGCTGAGTCACAAAAAAAGCCAATTGTGTGATCAAGTCTGTCTCTAGACTGATAACCGCTTTGTAAACTGATTTGTAACTTAGTGGATTCCTCCAGGAGTTGGAGAAGAGAAGACTAGAAGAATTACCCCATCTTTGAACCTCTATAAAAATACTTGTGTCAATTTACTTTTAGCATTTACTTTCCTGTATATATATTTTATATCTGTTGTTAGCTAATATTTGCTATCCAACTGATAAATAACTAAGTGCTAAATCAAGTGTTAGAAACAAGCTTTAAATCAATCAAAGGGTGTTAAGTCTTCCGCTGTTAAAAACCAAATCAGCCAAGTTAAGTATTTGGCTTAAGCAGCTGCGCTATACTATCAACAGCTCTATCGAGTCTGTTGAGTGGGTAACTTATCTGAATAGCCAACTTAGTTGTCCCCTAAAGACACAGCTGATTTGAGTCAACTCTGTTAAACTATTTAAAAGGACTAAAATCAAAAATTTGGTAAGGTTTATTCAATCCCCCCTTCTAAACCTTACAACCCTTGGGAACTACAAATGAGGATCGTACCAGGAATTCAATGCTCTGTAGCCTTTCTTTAGTCTCTGCAAGTTTTCAGGTACATCCCATTGGTTCCTTGCTTTCTACACTCTTTTAGCAAAAGTTTTATTGTTGGCAGCCTGACACAGGCCGATTTCCAGCAAAACCTTGACTTGTGTTGACAACGGATATCTTTCAGCTTTCTTCAAGTCTTGTCTGCTGCATACCCCTTTGACATTCGATTCCAATCATTATGGAATGACTTAGCTGTCAGTCAACTGACTGAAACAATTTTTATGTCACTTGACTGAACATTCACTTGGCTTCACACAGCTGGGTCTCCTCTTCGATCTTTAGTCGACCCTTGTAATCTTCAACTTAGCTGACTCCAACTTAGCTTATTCAGCCCTTTCTATTACAAGTTGAATTAAATAGAAAATGCGGTGCCAACTTCCTAATCTAAGTTTTACATGGTATCATCAAAAGCTAAACATAAATTTTCCTAACAATCAGTGAAGATTCCCATGAATACATCAATCAAGATAGATATGGATGCAGATGGCAGAGTTGTGGATCAAACCTGGTATAGAACCCTATAGTATCACTTTTGTTGGCCAAACATCACTTTTGTTGTAGGTGTATGTGCTAGATTTTAATCTGCACCAAAAGAGAGTCACATGACTACAACCAAAAGAATCCTATAGTATCTGAAGGGATGCCAAGAAGTTCGCTTATGGTATCCAAATGATGGAGGATTCAAGTTAGTTGGCAACTAGGACTCAGACTTTGATGGATGTAGAGTAGACAGGAAAAGTACATCTAATACATGTCAAATGCTGGGAAATAGATTAGTTTCTTGGTTCAGCAAGAAACAAAACTCAATAGCTACATCCACAGCTGAAGCAGGGTACATAGTTGCAGGCAGCTATTGTGCCCAAGCTCTATGGATGAGGCAACAATTGAGAGATTATGATATACAAGAAAGGAGATTCCAATTATTTGTGATAACACAAGTGCTATTGCAATTACTCAAAATCCTATATTGCATTCAAGAACTAAGCACATTGATGTCAGATATCATTTCATAAGAGATCATGTTGAAAAGAAAGACATCACCTTGGAATACATCTCAACTGATAAGCAGTTATTTGACATATTCTCTAAACCATTATGTGAATCAAGGTTTGAAGAGCTTAAAAATAAGCTAGGATTGATTGAGCTGAGTTAGGAGGCTCAGAAGACTCAATCAGTAGAGTCAAAAAGGAGAGAATTTGAAATCAGCAAAGTTCCATTTTCCAACCGAGTCTAACAGTCAAGACGGCTACTCAGCTGTATCGAGTTAGCTGACAGCTAAGTGTTCATCATGTGAAGAGAGAAGTAGAGTTAGGTAACTTTTGGATGATAGCTTAGTTATTTATAAGCTAAGTGACAAAATGCGATCGTTTTTACATGAGAGCGGGAATATTTTTGGGCATTATGTCGTGAAATTATGGTGTCGAGAATAAAGCATGTACACGTTTAGCCTATGATTGTATATAAATGTTGTTGCATTTAATGTGGGGAAATTAATGCGGTTTCAAGCTTTTAATCTCAATCGTTGATCGTGATCAACCTTTGTAAATTCTAAAAACCGTCCCCTCACATCCCATATATACCCAAAATCAAATTTCTCTCTCCTCACAATACACTTTTCTCTCTCAAGTAAGGCAAGGTTTTTCTGTGCAACCAAGCAAAAACCCTAGTTCGTACAGTGTTCAAAGTTCGAGTTTTCAAGATCAATTTCTAAAATAGCTTCAGGTTCGACCATGGATTTTGATGGGATAGTAAAGCAAGGGGTTGATAAGGCCATTGCCAAGAACATCGCTGAAATACTGGAGAGAATTAGCCTTAAGGGATTTCTCACCATGGAGTTCTCTCTCACGTACCTGAAGAGGTAGCAATGTTCTACGTGAACGCTGAGGTTCACGATGTAGAAATCAAGTCTTCGGTCCACTGTAAAGAAATAAGTATTGCCACCTTCCTTCATCTGGATTGAAGGAATTAACTGAAAAAGATGTTAACTTGGCTGCAGCGTGGAAGGAGATCGCCAAATCAGAGTCAGATGCTAAGGCAGCTTACACAGCTAAGAAGTCGCTCATTAAGGACGACTATCACAAGATAATGGATATTGTGTCAAGTGTGTAGACATGAAGTTTGGCAACTTCAATCAGCTATCTCGGATGAAGCTGACGGTCATGGCTTCTATTATGGAAGAAAATAAGGTGAATTGCGTTGAGTTCATCTTCAGCCGAATCTTCCAGAACGTAATGAACAAGGCAATTACTGATGATGGCTTGTTCGTTAGTTTATTGGGGTGTGGCCTTGTCATTGGCCATCTGATGGAGGTGAAGGGCATTCCCCTTAGGCATGGAAAACCTTTCCATGTCATCAAGAAGATGTTCAAGGCGAACGTCTATGTTGCACAGAGGCAAGCCCATGCAAAAAAGGTTGACACTAGCGAAGGTGAGTCAGCTGACCCTGTCCCCGAGGACACTGCTGCAACTGCCAAGGCTCCTTCTCCAAAGCCTATTCAGAAGAAGAAGAAAACTGCTACAGCAAAGCCTACCTCTGCCCCCGCAGCCGTCGAAGACCCAGCACCTGCCCAAACAACCGAAACTGAGAAGGATACCCCTGCACCTTCTCTAATCGCAAGAAAGAAATGCTCAACTATTCCACGAAAGCCAGCTGTAGCTTAAAAGATAAAGATGGTGGAGCCAACCGCCATTGAGGAAGAAGAAGAAAAAGAAGAAAAAGTTTGCTCCACACTTGACTCAGATTTCTGCGTGTCCATCCTCTTTGACATGAAGGACAAAGAAAAAGAGAAGAGCAAAGGCAAAGGCAATTGAGGAAGCTAAGGAACCTCAACTGTAACATCCCGATTTCATAAAAATAAAATATATTTGATTTGGGATTTATTAAAGTGCTGAAAATAAAATAAGCCCAAGCTTAAAAACGCATTTCTTAAAGGGAAATAAATAATACTTGCCATAAATGCGGAAATAGTCATGAAAACGTGTCCCAAAAATTTAATTCATCAAAGCTACTTAGTTTTTTTAATATCATAAAAGTAAAACAAAGTAAAGGGGCCCTTTAATTTCTTGATTCGACTTCCACCGTCCCCTTTGCCACGCTCCGACTCCTTCATTCATCTGTGGAAAACATGGGGTGAGCATACAACAGCCCAGTGGGGACGCAATGTCTAAGTTAAATATATAATATAATCACTCATGCACACACACCTATGCTTTTCATACTTGTACAATTAAGTACCTTTCTTTTCAAGTTTGTACAATTAAGTACCTTGCTTTTCATGCTTGTACAATTAAGTACCTTGTTTTTCATGCTTGTACAATTAAGTACATTGCTTTTCATGTTTGTGCAATTAAGTACCTTGCTTTTCATGTTTAACGTGCCCGTACACAAATAATCATATAATGCATTTAAAGTAGACATAAGCAATAAAATCCCCACCTTAAAAGTAAAAACTTCGTGAAAAATTAAATGTGGGTGTGCGAGCCTAGAAATTGGATTCTTCGTCTCCTACAACAGTAATCGGCGGCGGCGATCAGTGGTCATGGTGGCAACCGGCTTCTCTCGCTTCCTTTATTTCTCTTTCCCAATTCCTTGGTTTTTATCTAGGGTTTTGGTTGTGGGGCTTAGGGTTTGAGAAAGTGGTGGCCATGGTGGAGGTGCCGGTGGCGGCGGCGGTAGAGCACGGCGGTGATAGGGTGGGCGGTTTTTAGAGGGGATGGAGAAGGAGAATTTATCTTCTTACTTGGTGTAGAAAATTGTGAATAAAAACACTAAGGGAGGCTTTCAATTTATAGGCCAATGATTCAAATAATTTAAGGTAGAATATTTGCTGAAATTTGATTGCCAAAAATACTTGATTTACATGCCTTAAATGCATATTTGATTTCTTTCTCTTTTGAACACGATTTTCCTTTTTGTAAAAATTGACTTTCCTTTATTAAGGAAATAAAATCATAAATTAAATCCCCAAATTAGGAAGTTTAGGATTTCGAAAATTCTAAATCATCCCCAAATTCGATTCTAGTCAAACCCTAATTTTATCTCCAGTTAAAAAGAACTGGGTATTACATTCTACCACCCTTAAAAATAATTTTGTCCTCGAAATTCGATATCTTGCCTCAAATTAGGAAGTCTGGATACTTAGTGTTTCGTTTGCTTTAAAGAAAAACAATCTCTTATCATCTATCAATATGACTATAGTCGTTGCATGCATGAATCACTTGGATATATATACTGAACACGAAATTTGCAATGCACATGATAAGTAATACCTTTTCACTTCAGAGTCGGCGCGGCAGGAGGAAGTGGATAAGACGACTTATTTAATGTTACTATTTCTTTTTGAAGTAGTCGTCTTCATAAAAATCAAGACCCATTTTTTTTCTAAAATAATTTAGCAAGTCTACAGAAAAGATAGACCTGCTCTGATACCACTTTTGTAACATCCCGATTTCATAAAAATAAAATATATTTGATTTGCGATTTATTAAAGTGATGAAAATAAAATAAGCCCAAGCTTAAAAACGCATTTCTTGAAGGGAAAAAAATAATACTTTCCATAAATGTGGAAATAGTCATGAAAACGTGTCCCAAAAATTTAATTCATCAAAGCTACTTAGTTTTTTAATATCATAAAAGTAAAACAAAGTAAAGGGGCCCTTTAATTTCTTGATTCGACTTCCACCGTCCCCTTTGCCACGCTCCGACTCCTTCATTCATCTGTGGAAAACATGGGGTGAGCATACAACAGCCCAGTGGGGACGCAATGTCTAAGTTAAATACACAATATAATCACTCATGCACACACACCTATGCTTTTCATACTTGTACAATTAAGTACCTTTCTTTTCAAGTTTGTACAATTAAGTACCTTGCTTTTCATGCTTGTACAATTAAGTACCTTGCTTTTCATGCTTGTACAATTAAGTACATTGCTTTTCATGTTTGTACAATTAAGTACCTTGCTTTTCATGTTTAACGTGCCCGTACACAAATAATCATATAATGCATTTAAAGTAGACATAAGCAGTAAAATCCCCACCTTAAAAGTAAAAACTTCGTGAAAAATTAAATGTGGGTGTGCGAGCCTAGAAATTGGATTCTTCGTCTCCTACAACGGTAATCGGCGGCGGCGATCGGCGGTCATGGTGGCAACCGGCTTCTCTCGCTTCCTTTATTTCTCTTTCCCAATTCCTTGGTTTTTATCTAGGGTTTTGGTTGTGAGGCTTAGGGTTTAAGAAAGTGGTGGCCATGGTGGAGGAGCCGGTGGTGGCGGCGGTAGAGCACGGCCGTGATAGAGTGGGCGGTTTTTAGAGGGGAGGGAGAAGTAGAATTTATCTTCTTACTTGGTGTAGAAAATTGTGAATAAAAACACTTGGGGAGGCTTTCAATTTATAGGCCAAGGATTCAAATAATTTAAGGTAGAATATTTGCTGAAATTGGATTGCCAAAAATACTTGATTTACATGCCTTAAATGCATATTTGATTTCTTTCTCTTTTGAACACGATTTTCCCTTTTGTAAAAATTGACTTTCCTTTATTAAGGAAATAAAATCATAAATTAAATCCCCAAATTAGGAAATTTAGGATTTCAAAAATTCTAAATCATCCCCAAATTCGATTCTAGTCAAACCCTAATTTTATCCCCAATTAAAAAGAACTGGGTATTACATCAACCCTACCCCTTTGAAGGCATGCCTGAAAGTGCCTTTTTGCCTGAGAGCAACAACGATGAGGAGATGGAATATGCTGGTCCAGCAGAGAAAGCTGAGCTGCAACAAGCACTCAAAGAATCCAAAGAGATGCATCAGCAAAGATTGCAGAACGGACCAAGAGAGTCTTCCTCTATTATGATTACTCCTAGCCCTGATATAATGGAGTTGGTGCGAACAATTGATGCCACCACATCTCCCGTGCACTCCGAGGATGAATCCACCAGGAAGAATGGCGATGAAGATAAGGAAGGTGATGTAGAGGGCACCTTAGCCAAGCCATTCCTTGAAGAAGGTGTTGAGACACTTGCCCAAAAGGCTGATAACTCAAAAGGAAACACAGTCGTGTCTCGGGTTTCGAGTGACCCCACTGCTCGAGACTCAGTTGGTGTGCCAGTTAAAGGGGAAACTCAAACCACCACAGCCAGGTCGCAGGAGGCTGCGGGAGACCAAACTAAAGAGATGTTTGGAGGCGAAGGTGAGACAAATGAAGTACAACAGACTAAGGTTAACGAGGTTCAGAAGGTTTCGACTGTCTCAGCTGAAACTTCAGCTGCCATGCAGGCCGATGAAGTTGCTGATGCAGCCAAGGCAAAGGATGGAATTGAGGCCATGGAAGTTGAGACTCTTGGCCATGAAAGTACAATCCAAGGAGTTGAGACTCCGACGGATGCCACCAAAGACCCTAAAGCAGCTTCGTCTTCTAAAGGGATTTCTGTCGAAGACACTCTGCAGTTGAGACTGCAAAAGTCATAATTGAAGGCCCATCAGCGGTTGTGGCTGCTGAGTGTAGTAAAGGCTTGGAGGATGTTGAGACTTCCCTAAGTAAAAAGGTCAATGAACATGTGCCAGCCCCTCATGAAGAAATCATTGAAGAAGAGGAAACAAGTGCTCTTCATGATTCTCAAGAGAATGTCCATGTTAAATTCTTGGGAACTGACGACGAAGCTGAGTCCATTCTAATTGAAAAATCATCCGAGGATAAAGCTGCTGAGGAGGCAAGTCGGTGACAAGGCTGCTCCTGTAAATTTCACCTTGGTTGATAGCTCACCTCCCCTGGTGCCATCATCTTCCAATGACGCTGATAAGTCAGCCGATGATCAGTCAACTCAAAAGGAAGCTACTACTGATGCCAAAGAAGCTGTTAAGACAGATGAGGATCAGTCAGCTCAGCAGGCTAACACAGTTGCACAAGATGTCGATGACGGTGAGGCACATAGAGCTGAAGAAATTTTGAAGGAAATGGGAAAGGCTCCACAGGTCGAGGATGTGGAAATTCCTATTTTTCCAAAAGATCTTTTTGCTAACTACTTTCCTTTTGAGGCGCATGTATCCTTGGAAACAGAGTCAGTTGCTGAAACTGCGAGATACAGTGTCCAAGTCCCAGCTGAAGAACTTAGAACTCCTGCTTATACAACAATGGTGCCGATTGGGTCTGACTTCGATGTTGTATGGCCAGAAGAGTAGTACGCTGATGCAGCTGACTTTCGCAAAGCCTTCAAGGCCATTTGTGCAGAAATTGAAAACATAGAACATGGGTTCACAACTCTCAACCAGCGGCTTGAAAATAGAGATGCAAACATCACATCAGACATCTAAGGAACTGTTCTAAGGATAAAGGGAATGGATTGGGCAGACTAAAACACTGAGGCGTGAGCAGGTGACATATTTTAAATCCCTATTTTGCAAAAATGGTGATCTGGAGCTCAGAAAATGACAAATTCCAGCAGCGTCAAAGGGACCACATGTTCAGGATGGATCAATCTCACAAGTGCGATATGGAGTTACTCAAAGCTCAACATAAGGCAGAACTTCAGAAAATAGAGGCCAACATGCATATGGAGATCATGGTGCTCCAAACAGAGATGAAGTTGATAGCAGCCTAGACAAAGGCTCTGCGATCCGAATTTTGAGCAGCGTACTCCAAGAGTCATGACAAGCAGTACATGAGCAACAGCTAGATTGATCTACTCCTTGGTGTAGTGTTCCCTCAATTGGCTCTACCCCTTGGTGATGATGCCAAAAAAAGGGTTATAGGGATGGAAGTAAGGGGAAGTCAGTGATGTAAAGAAGTCGCCCTTGAAGATTATGCTTGCTAAGACCCCTCGGCAAGGTGAAGTGACAACCTCGATTCTCAGCCAACTCCCTAAAGATCTGTCTATTGAAGATAAAGTTGATTTGGCTTACAAAAAGTCAAGACAAGCCATTGAGAGACCAGACAAGACAAGCCAACAACCTACGAGTGTGATTTGAAATTTGTGTTTATCTCTTCAATGGACAAAATTTCAAATGTGCACTATAAAAGGCTAATGAAACAAGTGAGAGAAGGTTATCGAGTTCATTACAAGCATATAGGAAAACAAGCAAGCAAGAAATAACCTGCGAATTCTCTCAAGCTTTTCAAAGAATTCAGTGAAGGAAAGATTACTTCATTAGTTGAAGAGGAAAACCTGTTTAAATAACAAAAGGGTCTACTCTCCAAGGTTGAAGGAGAAGTAGTAAGGTTCAAGTTCGAACCGGACGCTTTAGACCCGTTGGAGGGCTGTGTGAACAAATCCAAGAGTTTGAAGGAGCTGAAGTACCAAGACAACTGTTTTATGAAGAAGCTGAGTCCTAGGAGCAGCAGGCTGTGTGATCGAAGTAGACTCGAACTGTTGAACGCTTTGTAACCAAGATCTTGTGACTTAATGGATTCCTCCAGGAGTTGGAGAAGAGTGGATTAGAGGAATTACCCCATCCTCGAACCTTTATAAAATCACTTGTATCTTATTTACTATACATCACATTTAATTCTTGCATTTATTTCATATTTGCTGCTAAGTTAAAATTGCTAAACTCTACTGATAATTATTGCTCAAACAAGTGTTGTAAAAACGTGTTTAAAATCATAAGGGTGATAAGTCTTCCGCTGACAAAACCAAATCAACTATAATTCCAAGTGTTAGCTGAAAGCAGCTCAGTTATACTATCAACAAACTCGATCAGTCATTGAGTGGGTAAATTTGCTATGTAAGCCAACCTGGTTGTCCTCAAGGACTTAGATGATTTGTATAAAACTCTGAAAATATTTTAAAAGACTAATTCGAAAAGTTGGTAAGGTTTATTCAACCCCCTAAACCTTACACATAACCCTTGGGACTACACAAAAACCGAAATTCACAAAAACTTGAGAAATACGAAAAGCAACCGTAGGAACAAAATCTAAACATGCTTCATCTATACTAATTCCAATTAATGTTTCGTCAAAACCAGTTTCTGTGTATCTATGAGTTCAATTCCTAAAGTAGTTTATTCCCTCTCCCGAGTGGCACATAAACTGTTGATTAATAAGATTGCAGGTATCCCTACTCAACAATTAATATTAACTCTCAAAAGTTCTTAGAATTGAAGGTAACCCCCACAAACTATTATAGGTCTCCCGACTCAATCCTCGTTTATGTTATGGATTCATTTTTCTTAAGTTATATCTCATCTCCCAAATTTTGGACTAACAAATAAGACTTGCAAATTATTGGTCAGATAATCAACATGAAATAAGCACTCGAATTCATAAATAGAACACCAGAAACCAATTAAGAAGAAACAATCAAATTACAACTAACATGAATCCACGGTTTTGATCATGACCTAGGATCAAAAAGTTTAGCATTACATATTTGAAAACAAATTCATAGATAAACTTGAAATCACATAAGTTGACATCGAATTAAGTACAGAACAAAACATCTAAACTATGATGATAGAACCCTTCTTGTGAGGATGGATTATTTTTCAAAGTCTTGAACTCTTATGCCTTCGTAGATGTGAAAGGTCTTGTGTCGTTCTTCGTTGTATTGTGTTTTTCTCTTTTGATATGTGTTTTCTCTATAAAATTCCGTGTCTACTGGTGTAGAGCTTTGGTCTTACTTATATAGATGCTTTGAGAAATCCCTGGTAGAGTCCCGATGAAATTAGAAAACAAATCAGCCGACAGACAGAGTACACGACCATGTACTATTACACGGCGATGTATTAATACATGGGTAGGTCGTCTAATACGTCTCTAAAATTCTTCCCTTAAACAAGTTGCACGAACGTGTAAAATAACATGGATGCAGAATACACGGTCGTGTATCAGTACACGGGCAGACCATGTATCTTATTCTTCGTTGTTTTCTTTGTTTATTTTATCGTCTATTGGCGCTCGGCATTCTTGTCCAGGTCGTCTTACTGATATTTTCTCAAAAAAGCCCCGTTTCCTACAAAAATATACAAGAATACGCAATATCACGCCCAACAAAGGAAACCAACTAAAACACATGCTAAATATACATGCAAATATATCAAATATGTACCAAAATAAGCCCCTAAATGCACGTATCAACAACCTCCCCTTCATTGATTCACGGCTGACAGAAATAGAAATAGAAGAGAGTATTATTCTAGGTTTTGTGTGGGACTCTAGGTTGAAATTTGAATACGAACGTTTTATTGCGACAAAAAAAAAGGAAACTTGAGAAATTTTTAGTTCTCCTGCCCTCACAACTCATGAACACCGAGTTCAAGAAAGAAAAAGCAAGTATTGGGGTGTGTGTGTTTGTATGACTGGACTGTGTGTATAGGTTGTGTTAGTGGAAGGATAATACCAAATGACATGTATCTGATGACTTTGTGAATTATGCTCAAGTTGGCAAGATAATGGGTAGGGTCTTGGGTGTTAGATCAATGTTTTTATTTTGATTTTGATGATTTCATATAAATGAGTTTATACCAAAACAATATCCCCAAATGTTGTCCAAATACTTCAAAATATTTTCAATATTTTTTACTAAGTTTTTGAAGTACTTCTTTAACTTTACTTAAGACAAAATCGGACTACTTCTCTGTAGTGAGGTCAACTGGTCGCCCTATACGGTAACTCGTACCTGAAAGTTTGTCAAAATAGAGAACAACTTGTATCCATGAAATGGGGAGGGCAACCGATCGAAACCCCAGGGCGGCCGTGTGGTCGATCGGTCGACCTAGGGGTTGATCGGTGCACGAAGAAAATTGTTTTTCCCGCTTTCTTCTCTTTTCAAGGTTGAACGGTCACAACCCTAGAGCAACTGGTCGACCCCCTATGGCAACCTGTGTCAAAATAATATTCAACGGCTTTAAAATTCAAATTTGTTAGAAGGCAATCGGTCGCCCTAGTGTTTTAATCAACAGAAAATATCCGTTGTACAGACACTTCTCATGATTTTAAGGCTATAACTTTTCTTAATCTTTTCTTGGCATTGTTTGATCTTTCTTTTGCAGAAATTACTCAATTAGGAGGAGCCTATGCTGGAGATTACATCTTGTAGCTCTCATATAAATACATGAAGGCTTGAATGATAAAAAATAACACAACACAACACAAGCATACAATACAACAAGCAAAAATCAGCAAATTCTTTGTTTTTCACTTTCAACATACTTGTTGTAAAAGCCTAAGCTTATCCTATTTTTTCTTGATTACACTTGTACTTACAAAGTTGTATACATCATTTGAGTTGTAATCTTGATTGTTTCAAATCATCAAAAACAAGACATACTTGTTAAGTGTTCTTGTGGTAATAACACACATGGTTGATTATCTAGGTATTGAAGAGTTTGGTGCTCTTCATTGTTGTAAGAAGATTTTGGTGATCTTCATAAGTGGTGTTATAAGAAGAGTATGGTACTCTTCAAGGTAAAGGTTGTAATAGTTTTGTATCAATTAATAAAAATTTCCTTTTCAAAATCCATTCGGACATACCGGGTTGTAGTGGATTAGGCTCTAGGTGAGTTGAACAACTTTAAATCATTGTGTTCATTCTTCTTCATTTAACTTATTGTTGAAGAGTTTTTCACTTATTCGAAAAAGAGGGCATAAATCAGAAAATCGAGAAAATCTATTCACCCCTCCCCCCCCTCTAGATTTTCGTAGCCACTTAGACTAACAAGTGGTATCAGATCCAAACTCTTTGGCAAGATCATTTCTCATTGCGAGTAAAGAGGAAAGATCCATGGCTACGAACGAAAGCTATCTTACAACTGGCGCCTCCACCAACAAGCCACCACTTTTTGATGCCAACAATTATGCCTTTTGGAAGGATCGAATGGAATGCTTCCTACAAGGTTGCGGATTTGAATTTGGAATGTGGTCATCAAAGAAGTTGCCCAACCAACAAAGAAATTGGAGGATGGAACTTTAGCTCCCAAAAGTTTCAAAGAATTTGATGAAAATGACAAGAAGTCCTTCTCTCTCAACGGTAAGGCCTTAAATATTTTACATTGCTCTCTTACCGCTACAGAGTATAATCGGATTCAAGGAATAAGGTCGGCACCTGAAGTTTGGGAAAAAAATAGAAACCATTTATGAAGGTGCTAAGAAAGTTAAACAATCTAGAAAAACTATTCTTGTTAAAGATGGTGGAAAGGCTTGACAACATCGTCAATCCTTTATTGGCGCTCGGAAAATTTATTTAGGAAGAACATAAGGTTACAAAAATCTTGAATGCTCTTCTCGGATCATGGTCCAAAAAAGTAACGACTATAATGGAAGCTCAAGATCTTGAGACTCTCAAGTTTGATGAGCTAATTGGAAATCTTCTTATATATGAAGTCTATCTCAAAGAAAGGAAGTACTCCAAACCATCCACCTCTCAATTGGGTATGCAACCTTCATCTAAAGGCATTGCTTCATATTCAAATAATTCATATTATGCTAATGATGAGGAGGATGAGGAAATCGCCGCCTTTGTTCGAAAATTTGCAAAATTTGTAAACAAAAACAAGGCAAGAAAGGCTAGGGACAACTCGTATTTTAAATGCAGAAAATCCAAACAGTTTTTAGTCGATTGCCCTAAGATGGCGGAGGATGAGCAAAAGAAACAAAAGTCTTTTCCGAAAAAGAAGGCACAAAATACGGATGTCAAAACGTGGGATGGAGTTCTTACAACATCCAAAGACGAAGAGAAAACCGAACACGGTCTTATGGCCATAGACGATGAAAACAACGAGGTACTGGGGGCAAAAATAATCACGGAAGATTCCAAATGGCTCATGGACAGCGGATGCTCACGCCACATGACCGAAAAAGAAGAACTTTTTACCAACATCAAGCTCCAAGAAGAAGGGATGGTCATGTTCGGGAATGGCAAAGGCAAAATTATTGGCGATGGAGACATTGGTAATTCTTCTTTCTCTCTTCGTGATGTTTTATTAGTAGATGGTATTAAGTTCAATTTGATAAGTGTGAGCCAACTTTGTGATTCAAATTATGATGTTGTTTTTAATAAAGAAAAATGTTTTATTCTTAAAAATGGTAAAATTATTTGTGAAGCTAGTAGAAAAGGGAATTCTATATAAAATTTGTACAAGTGATTTGGTTAGTCAAAATGTTTCTTGTCTTGTCGCTAGCAATGATTTAACAGTTTCTTTAATTTATTTAAACAATCTAGAAAAACTATGCTTGTTAAAGATGGTGGAAAGGCTCGACAACATCATCAATCCTTTATTGGAGCTCGGAAAAGTTATTTAGGAAGAAGATAAGGTTACAAAAATTTTGAATGCTCTTCCTGGATCATGATCCGAAAAAAGTAATTGGCTTATAACGAAAGCTCAAAATCTTGAGACTCTCAAGTTTGATGAGCTAATTGGAAATCTTCTTATATATGAAGTCTATCTCAAAGAAAGGAAGAACTCTAAACTATCCACCTCTCAATCGGGTATTGTAGGTCCCAAGGGGTGTAAGTGTAAGGTTTAGAAGGGGGGGTTGAATAAACCTTACCAAATTTTCGATTTAGGCCTTTTAAATCTACAGAGTTCTACACAGCTGTGTCCTTGATGGACAAATCAAATTAGTCACTCAAGAGAGTCAATCTCTCAACAGACTCAAATTGAGCTGTTAATAGAGTAACTCACTTTGTTGGCTTTAATTTGACTCACTTTGTGGTTTTGTTTTCATTGGAAGACTTAACACCCTTAAGTTTGATTAAGCAAGTTTTTATAGTTTGATTTAGTACTTATAGATTATCAAATGGATAGCAAATTTATCAACAGATATAAGCAATTAAAAGTGCGAAATTTAAATGCTTTGAAATGTAAATGACACAAAAAAGTTTTTATAGAGGTTCAAGATGGGGTAATTCTTCTACTCCTCTCTTCTCCAACTCCCGGAGGAATCCACTAAGTAATGATCGGTTTACAAAGTGGTAACAGTCCGGATATACAAGTCTTGATCACAACAAAATTACTTGATCCTTTGGGACTCGATCAAGACGCCTTGATCACTCACCGGCTTCTCGTGCGACTCGAAACTTCTTCACAGCGCAAAGCTACTACTGACTCACTTGCTCAAGCACCTTGGATTTGATCACGAAGCCCTCCAAAAGCTTAAGACTTGGTTCACGCTTGAACCTTTCTACAATCCTTCTTGGAATGTAGACCCCTTTGTTTTCATATTTTCCTCTTCAACCGATTGAAGTTGTCTTTCCTTCACATGTAAGTGTTGGATTGATGTACTTGAGATGTAGGCTTGAGGATTGAGAATGTTTCGATTTTGATAAGCTTGTATATCTCACGTGTGTCATTCATTTTCTTCTCAAACAAACTCCTCAGCCTTTTATAGTGAACTTTCAAAAATTTGCCCGTTGAAGAGATAGGCTCATTTTTGAAAATCACTTTGCGATCGTTGGTATGCGATTCTTGGAATTGCCATTTCCTCGTATGAAATGTTTTATCACCTTTTGGAGTTCGACACGGTGTAGTGCTTCCCATTGGTTCATTTCTTTTGCACGCTTCCGGGATGAGCACTCCAAGAAAGGTAGTATGGAGATATTACTTGTTTAAGTAAATCTCTTGATTTACGTACAACGGTTCTTTTCTGATTATCTCGACTTTGACCGCATTTCCTTGCTTTCCCCGGTGACTTAGAGTCGCCTTCCAATCATGGATGACTCTTGTCACTTGACTTGGCTAGACTTGCTTCTCTGAGTTGACTTGACCGATGTTCCACTCACCATCTCACCGCTTCTTGATCGAGTTCTCGCTTTCTTTGTTGTACTCGGTGTCTCACAAAGAGTTTTCCTTCAAGCCTTGATTGTCTTCTTTGCAAGTTGGAGCGTAGGCGACTTAACTCGGCCTTGCGGCTCTAATTGTTACAATACATTTCAAAGCAAGAATTGGGAGCTAACTTTCTATTCTAAGTTTTACATGGCATTCATCAAAATCTAAACAATAAAATTCCTAACAATTTCCCCATTTTTGATGATGCCAAAACTTAACTCATATAAAGATGCAAATAACAAAGATACATACAGATATAGTGTATTGACATAGAATGTATGCGCATAATCAATCCCTTTTTTTTTTTTTTTTTTTTTTTTTTTTTATTGATCATATCATTCTTGTACTTAACACAATCAAGTTTACAAGGTGTATCGAGTATGTAATTGTCTCCAAAAAATTTATATCATTGTTCTGACAAGACTTACATTGTATGTATTTACATATAAAATACACGAAGGGTTGGACAAAAACACTTCATCTCCTTCGATGTCTCCTTTCTTTCATCTTGATCAAGATCTTCTTCTCTTCTTCTCTTCTTCGTCATCACCGCCTTCTTTTTCTTCTCATATGCCTTCCCGGCGCCTTCATCTTTCCTTATTCTTTCCTGTCTCTCCCGCCATAGCCGAGTTTGTCTCTTGTTTTCTTCTTCTATCCTTTTTGCATACTCGGCGTTGGTTTTAGCCACTTGCAAGTTCGCCACATGGTCAAGCCCAGCCCAGTAGATCCCTCCTTTCTTTCCGGATCTACGTGTTCAATGTTCTTGGGCGGAGGCCTGGGTCCGAAGCTTCTTCCTCCGCCTGCGGGCGTATCTTTGTCTTGGGGCCTTCTTCTTTCCAAATGAGTGCCCGGGGAGTGACCAAGCGAGTATTGGTTGTCTGGCTGCATCGCCTTTCTTCACATAATGTGAGACCCTTTTCCCGAGACAGTCCCAAGCTTGAGCCAAGGACATATTTGCAAAATATCCTTCGATTCGAGCGTTTTGAATTCAATCAACCGATCTTGGCTCTTTCCCGACATCCGAAATGGCATACGTGTCTCTGTCCACCGGAATGCCTCCGTGTTCTTTCAAGATGTTCATCACCCTGGCATCCATTCTTCCTTCCACCTCCTTCATCCCCTCGCTTCAATTTCTTTTCTCTTCTCGGCCATAGATACAAAAGCAGAGTGTTGGAGTGGCGAGTCACGGGAGTTTGTCGCTTATAATGTCACCATTTGTGACAGACCTTCGTTGGGGTTTGCGCAATCATCAAGGTCATATTTTTTGATCCTTCCCCTCAAAGTGATTTTCCTTTCTTTAGTTTCAAAATTTCCTCACCGATTTTCCCTTCTCACTTTGTTCCTTGTCACCGCTCCTTTCTTTTCGGCTTGATTTTGTCTGCTTTAAGGTATTCCTCTTCCCCTTTTTGGCATCATCAAAGGATAGAGGAACCCCGAGGGAACATGCTTGGCAAGCATGAAGTCGAGTCTTGATGGTTGAATTTTGCTTCAAGTCTGTTGCGTTGTATCTTTGCGAAAATTGACCGAGTAGCGTTGGATTCTCTTTGAAATCAAATCATCTTCATCTCGGCCGTGAAAGGCTGAATTTTCTTGTCATGTGTTCTTCCAAACGCTGTATATCATTTGCATTACGCTCACGCAGCGGCCTTGATCTCGGCGGTGTGAGCTTCGTGCATATGTTCAATGTGTTCCCGCAGACTTTGTTTTCGCATCAACATTTTCGACTCTCCACACACACTGACTTGTTGAATAATTGTCCAAGTATCTCACCTGCTCCACACGCATTGATTCTTCTTTGTTGCCACCATTCCCTTATCCCGACCGTGATGCCTCTCAAGTCACCGTAAGGTTGGCATCTCTGTTGTCCAGCGCATATCCAAGGAGGCCGATGCCTCTCCATTTTCTCAACTTCAAAAATAGTGCCTTGAACACTTCTCGTACTTCCACCGATTCTTCTGTTGCGGTGATGGCCATACAACGTCGAAATCGAAGTCAATTTGAACAATGGTGCCCGAGTGAAAAACAGAGCTGTGCGTGATAGCGTGCTTGCTCATTTTCGACTCTTCGTGGAGTTCTCGTATCTCCAAAGTGAGAAAGGGAAAGATTCCACAAAGGATTCATCACCGCCATCCCGGGATTTGTTCGATGATAAGCGGTGGGCGTGAAGTTCTTTTGGGAATCGATCCACCAGAGCTTGAGGAGCCGGAGCGCTGGTCTCGGTTCACCGGGGTTTGTGGTCGCGATGAGCTAGACGGCTTGCCGAGCCTCACTATCTTAACTTTAACCTTTGGTCTCAAATTTCTCCTTTTGAGTAGACGTCCTCGGCCTTATCGAGCGTCGTTGGGCGATGATGAGATTTCCATTGGTGGCTCATCATCAAAATTAAAGGTCCGACGAGTAGTCTTGGGATCGAACTTGCTCGTGCCTGGAACATCCGCATGGTGAGTCTTTTGGATTTGTCGGAGTAGACTCGAACTTCTTCGCGCTTCGATCCCCGAGAAAGGTGACATCGTGGTTGTCCTGGGAATCATGAAGTGCGCCGATCTCCTTCTCGGATGGATCGATGGTTGCGGGAGGGATGTTCTCCACTTCAGTGTTACCCCAACCTCCCGTGGGCATACCTTCATTTCCTCCAAAGTCTCTCTGCTGCGAGGCACTTGTCCTCCCTTTCGACAGTGTCACTGTCTTAGGGTCTTCTACATGGCATCCATTGAGTCTCAACCCCATGGATTGCACTTTCATCGCCTGCAGAATGTTAACTCCCGAGGGCGTTCCTTCATGTGCCTCGATCGCATCGCAGCGTCATTAGCCTTCGAGCGATTGGCACCTCAACAGACAGTCTCAATCTGTCTGAAGCTTAGGTTGATGGCAACTTGTTTGTTCTTCTTGTGTTTGAGTTTTCTTTGCTTCGCCTCCTACATTCTTTGTGGAGTCATCTGCACATCCTCCGACCTTCTTGCTGCGGTGGAGGGAGTTTCCCCCTCGGTGTCGCACCCGGTGAGTGACTTGGAGTGGGGTCACTCGTCTCCAAACTCCCATTGTTGCAAATGATGGTTCACCGTTGGGGCGGTGGTGGCACACCTTCAATAGGGGTTGGCTCGACCGGGGTCCCCACTAGCCCGATTCATCGCCATCTCCTTATCGCCTTCTTCCGAGTTAGCTGGGAAGTGGTAGCGAATATCATCGGCTATTTCTTTGAACCACTCCCATTGGATCGATTTCACCGTGTGTTCGGAGGACTCTCCTGGTCCCTCCATCGGTCTTTGCTCGTGAAGGATTCTTGATTCACGCAATGCTTGCTGCGATCCGCAGTTCTTCGTGGCGTGACATTCTCAGTTCCTCGTCACTTTCGGAGAAGACATCAAGGAGAGGATGGAAGTGTTCTCAGTGCCGAAATAGAAATGCGATACTTGCCTTCTCGCGTGCTTGGCTTCTTCACTTGCTTTGCTCTCTCCCGTCCTTGTAGATCTGCGAGAATATCCATGCGATTGTCTTAATCTAGAGTCGAGCACATGATAGTCGAGGAAATTTAGCAGTTCCTTCTTCTTCTTCTATGAATTCAGCCGTTGGAACTGTTCCTTGACTTGCTCAACTTCCATTTTCTCCACTCACGCAGACGATTTTGGATGTCCGGGTAAGGTGGAGATAGGATCATTACATCACTATCCGCTTGGGCTGGTTCTTCTTGTGCTTCAAAATGTGTGTGAGCTACAAACAGTCTTCGAGTTGCCTCTGCGATCACCTTGAAGAGACTTGGGCCATTTCATCTACTACATCCGGAGACTCTGCTTGCGCTGAAGTCTCCGGTATTTGTGCTAGCCGAGTAGGCGACTCACCGGGTTTCTCCTGTTCGGATTGCTTTACAAGTCTTCTTCGTCTCTTGGTTTGTACCGAGAGAGATTTACTCGTTCGCAGACGGTGTCCTCTCGAGTCTTGGGCGGTAGGGCTCTGTGCTTGTGTTTGTTTCGAGGAGCTGGCCGTCTAGGCTTGTCGCTCCTCTTTTTGACGATCGAGAAGGAATTTGTGAGTCCTTCTCGACCGCCGCAGGGCGCGGTGACACGGCCGCTTGGGCGGTGACATGGCTGCCTTTGGGGCGGTGACTCTGCTGCGGGCGAGCATGTTTGTTTTCTTTGCTTTGCAGGGGCAAAGAGATTTCAAGGGCGCAGCTTTCTTCTTGGTTGGAGGAAGCAAACACTGTCTTGGGTCACCGATTCCCCTCACCGTGTCGGCTCTCTTGGCGTAAGCTCGCCGAGCACCAGAGAGGTTAGCTCAACATTTTCTTGTTAACATGGAAAGCCTTCCCATGTCTAAGAGGTACTTCTTTCACCTCCAATAGTCGGCCAATCACTGTGCCATATCCCGGAGATCCTCCAAATGACCCATCTTCTTTGAAGGACTTGTTTCCTACGTTCGGGCAGAGTCTCTGCTGTAGATAAACTCAGCCAGATTTATCTTCTTTTCTTCGATTATTGCAGCCATAACAATCAATTTTGCCTTTGTGATTGGTCAAAGTCGCCAAATTTGATGTCGATACACTTGGCAACAATGTCCAACAATTTGTGATAATCCTCCTTCGATCTCTTGTTTTTTTTGTGTATATTATTTTGTCGAAAACGTCGGGCTTGGCTATTTCTTTCCATGCTTCACCAAGTTTACATCAAATTCCTTAATCTCGGATGCTCCCTCTGTGGTAGTGAGCAATATTCACCAAATCCTTGGCGCGTTGATAGTCACCGCTTCCCGTGAGCAGATGACTTGATTCCTTCGTCGTGAATCTCAAAGCATTCACGTAGAATTGTGCGACCTCCTCCACATAGGTCATAGGATATTCCAAATAAGAAACGGTTTTTGATCCGGCGTTTCTAACTTCTCGCGATTTTCTTCACCAGGTGTCGTCGGACCCCTGCTTCACCATTCCGTCGAAATCCACGGTCGACCTTGTGGATTTGTGTTTCCCAACTTGGTAAAGTCATAAGTTGGTGCCATTTCTTAGACTAATTTCAAGAGAAATTCAGAATTTGATTTGAAGGTTGATAGGGTTTCGAGAGTGTTTGCCTTTGCTTTTTGAAAGAGAGAGAGATTGAACAGTTTTAGAAGTGTGAGAGAGAAACGACGGAAATGGTTTAAATATGGTTTATGAAAGGACGTGCGCAGACGGTTTTTGAATCGTGATCGAAATCAACGGCTTGGATTTCGCGCATATTGAGCGATTCATGTCTCGTATTTAATGCGGCAAAGATTTATATCCAATCATAGGCTTGGTGTGCGCTTTTTTGTCTGTACACATCATCATTATGCTTTGACGTGTCTCTTAAAACATTCCCGCTAAGTCAAAAACGACTGCGTTTTTGTCACTTTGCTCATAAGTTAATCAGCTTATCTCTTAGCCGATTTAACTCGCTTCTCACATTTCTCTTAGTGACTCAAATATCACCGACTTGGTATAGTGACTTTCCGACATACTGGTGATTCTTGGTGATTTTGTCTTGACTCTTTTTCACCTTCTTTCCTGTTCCATTTCTTTTCTTTGATTCTTCTCAGTCTCGAGCTTAGCTCAATTAGCCCTAACTCATGTTTGAGTTCTTCAAATCTTGACTCACATAATGGTTTTGTGAAGATGTCGGCTAGTTGCTTGTCGGTTGAGATATATTCCAAGATAATGTCCTTCTTTTCAACATGATCTCTTATGAAATGATATCTCGACATCTATATGTTTTGTTCTTGAGTGCAACACGGATTTTGAGTGATTGCAATGGCACTTGTGTTATCACACATGATTGGTATTTCTTTTTCTTCAACTTCATAATCTCTCACCATTTCTTTGTCTCATCCATAGGACTTGGGCACAACAAATGCCCAAGCTATGTATTCTCCGCCTCACCAGAGGTGGCTATTGAGTTTTGCTTCTTGCTAAACCAGAAATTAGTCTGTTTCCAAGCATTTGACATGTACCTGAAGTACTTTTCCTGTCCACTCGCATCCAAAGATAGTCGTAGTCGAATAGCCAATTAGCTTGAATCCACCTTCCTTTGGATACCATAGCCCTACTTCTTGGCTTCCTTTTAAGTATCTCAATATTCTCTTAGTCATGCGTCATATGGCTCTCTTTTGGAGCATTGAAATCTTGCACATACACCTACAAAGAAAGGTGATGTCCGCCTGCTAGCCGTGTGAGATAGAGCAGCGATGATCCAATAAGTGCTCAGATCTTGTTTGATCTACAGAGCTTGCCATCCGCATCCATGTCCATTTTGATGATGTGTTCATTGGTATTTTTACGAAGACTTCTCCTCCATACCAAATTTCTTCATTAAATCTCTGGTGTATTTTGTTTGACTTATGAAGGTTCCATCCTTCACTGTTTCACTTGAAGTCCAAGGAAGAATGTCACTCTCCCATCATGCTCATTTCAAATTTGCTTTGCATGAGGTTTGAGAATTTTTCACACACATTTCTTTGTTAGTGGATCCAAAAATGATGTCATCCACATATACTTGAACAAGCAAGATACTCTTCTTGTCTTGAATTAAAAAAGTGTTCTATCTACTTTTCCTTTTGTGAATCCATTTTCGATCGGAATTGTGACAGGGTATCATACCATGCTCGGGTGCCTGTTTCAATCCGTCAGGCTTTCTTGAGTTTGTATACTTTGTCTCCAAGAGTCTTCTGCTCAAATCCTGGAGGTTGTTCAACATACACTTCTTCTTCCAATAAGCCATTTAGGAATGCACTTTTTACATCCATTTGATATACAATGAAATTTTTGTGAGCTGCATAGGCAAGAAACATCCTTATAGCTTCCAATCTTGCTACGAGGAGCAAATGTTTCATCAAAATCTATTCCTTCTTCTTGGCAATATCCTTTGGCTACCAATCTTGCTTTGTTTCTTACCAGAACCTTCCTCGCTTCATCTTATTTCGAATACCCATTTGGTTCCAATAACATTTTGATGTATGGGTCTTTGTACTAATTCCCATACTTTATTTCTCTCAAACCGATTCACTCTTCTTGCATAGCTTGAATCCAATGTGTGTCATCCAATGCTTGTGACACATCTTTGGGCTCTATCTGCGAGATGAAGCATGTGAACATTGCTTCTTGTTGAGTTCGGATCTTGTCTTGACACCTTCTCTCATGTCTCCAATGACAAGTTCTCGTGGATGGTCTCTCGGCCATCTTACGTCAGGTTGAAGTAAGTTAGCCGGATTGATCGACTTGCGTTTTGTGTTGTTGTGGTCGCTCTCTCGTAATCACTCACCAGTAGATTTTCCAAACGCTTTTGAGATTCAGCTATCTCATCTTCTTCTCAATTGATAATCCCCGCCTACTTCAAAGATAGGACTCTTCTCGTGAGGTTGGATGTTTTATCGGTGACTCTTCAATGTCTTCTCCATTTATGTTTGGCTCATCGAATACTACATGAATGGATTCTTCCTGTAACCATAGTTCTTTTGTTGAGTATTCTCAGGCTTTGCTTTCACCAGTATCCTAAGAAGATACCCTCATCGCTTTAGCATCAAAAGCCTTTAGGTTGTCCTTGCCATTATTGTGGATGAAGCATTTACATCCAAATATCCTGAAATATGCAACATTTGGTTTTCTTCCACCCGGATCTCATAGGAGTCTTTGTCACCGCCTATTTATCATACATCTGTTCGGTGTAGCAGGTCGTGTTGATTGCTTCACCAAAAATCTTTTTGTAACCCCTTACTAACATGGTCCTTTGCTTCTTTGAGAGGGTTCTATTTCTTCTTTCGCAATTCCATTCTCACTTTGGAGTCCTTGTCTGCTACGATTCATGACCAATACCATTCTCAATACAATATCGAGTTATTATTCCATTGACAAACTCGGTTCCTCTATCCGATCTTATTTTGATAATGGTTTGACTCTTCTCATTTTGTATCCTCTTCATCACCGTGGGTAGCTTTTGTAGAGTTTCTTTCTTCTTGCACATGAATATTGTCCATGTATATCTTGAGTAGTCATCTACTACCACCAGGGTGTATTTCTTTCCACTTATGCTTGCATTTTGGTTCCATGGGCCAAATAGATCCATATGAAGCGGATGCAATATTCTTGTTGAGGATGGACATGTCTTTTCTTTGAACGACTTGATTTGTTTTCCTTCGACATGCATCACATATACTCTCCTTCTTGTATCTGAGTCGAAGTCCTTCCACAAGATGACTTCTTGCTAGTTTGTTAATTGTTTTGAAGTTCGTGTGACTCAGCTTTTTTATGCCACACCAACTTGATTCAAATTGTGTTTTGCTAGTAGAGTCTTTGGGTGTTGCGTTGACCAATTCACTACATACATATTCTTCTCTGTCTACATCCTTGCAACCACTTCATTTGATTCAATGCTTTTGATTTGACATATGCTCATGTTGAATCCAACATTGTAGCCCTTGTCACGAGTTGATCGATGATGCTTAGTAAATTGAAGTTTAGTCCTTCAACATATGCAACATCCGTGATTTCTAAACCATTTCTTTTGATGGATCCAATCTTATTTCACCAGGAGCTTCATTTCCTCCAAATATGACTTTTGCTCCTTTGACTTCCTTGAATTTTGACAGATTTCTCTTATTTCTGTCATATGTCCGGAACGACCACTATCCATGTACCAGGTTCCTTGGCACTCACTGCTCCTTGAACCCGCAATCAAGGAAATCAAGTTTTAGGTATCCATTCTTGTCCTGGGTCCCGACGGGTTAGAATTATAAGATGATCCAACCAACCTATAGCCAAATGATTTGACTCTAAGAGGTTGCCATCTATCGCTATAATCATAATCAATCCTGCAAATTGCTTGGGGATTATAGGTTCATACAAAATTCTCTTTTTGTCAGATGCTGCGTGTATGTTTTAGCAATTGCCTTTCTTGGGTAATTGTGGTGTCTTTGAGTGTAGTGCCTAGGTGCATATGTGTGTTGATGAAAGCTCTTATACTTTTGGAATGGCCTTTGTTGAGTTCTAGGCCTTGCCATTTGGGCTTGTATTGCATAAGTCTAGCCGATAGTTCAAATTATTCCAATCACGGCTTGGCTTGGATATTTTCTACCATTCCCATCATATGTATTTCTTTTATGAGTTTTCTCGGGATTTTTGGTAGCTCTGCTTCCTTTTTACGAGTATTTTCTGTTTGGAGTCCTGAGGACTCGGGTGAATCTCTTCTCCGCCCTTCAAAGACTCTCAACTCGGTCACATTTTCCTTTTCCTTTGTAACCAAGGCCAGTTTGCTTAGTATTGTGCTTTGGATTGAAAGTGTGTGCATCATTTAGAGTTTTGGATTTTTCGGACTCTTCATGACTTGAAGATCCTTTTTCCAAAATTACTCCCGAGGTTTGACATGGCACAAAGGAATTGAATCCTAAGCCTGTCTTGTCTCCACATTCTCTTTGACTCATAATAAGATCATCCAATGATTTAGATGCCTTAGTGAATGAGGCAATAACATTCTTGAGGTCATTCTCCCTCTTTTCTATGGCAGCAATTTCTCGCTATTAATTTAGCATTTTCACCTTTAAACTTTTATTCTCATCGCCTATTTGACTTAGAGTACTCGGCTCCTTAGTCGACTTTGAGTTTTGATTTTTGAGTAGGCTTTGTTTTCCTCATTCAATAGTGTGTGTGAGGTTTTAATGTGCTCAAAGTCTTTCATCATTTTGCCTAATGAATCATAAAGATCGAAGGGTGATGAAGTGTGTGTGTCACGATCACTATCATCGTGTCCGAGCTTGTTGAGTTAGATTGTACCTCATCTTCTTGATCTTGTTCTTTGGCCATTGCTGGATCAAGGCTTCTTCTTCGAGTCACTTGTGTAGTCGGCTTCACCGCTTCGAGTCACCGTCTCCCTCGACTTGGTCATTGCCTCAAAATCATTGCCTTTTTTTCTCTTGTCTTCTTTCTCTCAAGACCTTTCTTTCTTCTTCGTTTCAATACTTGTTGACTACGGGATATGAGCAAATAATGGCATAGTGACCTGGTTGTCTACAATTCCAACATAGATATTCACCTTTTGAAATTCTTTCTATTCTTGAGTTGTCGGCTCTTTGATACTCAACTTGTTGATGATCTGTCCTCTTGGTTGGCCTATCATCCCTTGATTTGGAGGGAGCCGAGTGTCTTCCTGGAGGATTCACCCTTTCCTCTCTTGTAGTTCTTGTTAAAGAATTTGTTAAATCTTTTAACCATTAGGGCTATTTCTTCCGGGTCAATTGCCTCTTTGACCTCAAACTCCTTCCATCTTTGACAACTAGAGCAAATTGTTTTGGTACAAAATTGCTCTTCCTGGTCTTTCCTTCTCACTCAAACTCGTAGGCTTTGAGGTCCGAGAATAGCTCATGATTGGATGTCTTAGATAGGTCCATGGAGTGTCTCAATGCCATGACCTTCATCTCCCATTCACCGAAGACTTTTCAGGATCTTCATACACATTTCCTTCTCGTGTATATTCCTTTCCAAGTGTAGACACTCATTTGTGATTTCTCAGAATCGAGCATCTAGTTGATCCAGGTTTTCTCCCGAGATCATTTTAAAGTTCTCAAATTTTTGTACGCCCACCACGATAGTTTGTTTTCTTTGATTTGCTCGAGCCTTCACAAATTAATGTCGGCTTGTCCTGCATTTCCTTAGCCGTTTTGCAAGATTTGACTTTATTGAACATGGCTTTGTCCAAGGTTTTGTACAGGATGTCCTTGGCTACATTGTCCAGGTTGTATCTCTTTCTGTCATCATTTGTCCACTCGAGTTCTTGGTTTTTCAACCATGACCGTCCGGTGTCTTGATCTCTTCCCCCTTCACCGCAACTCTTCGTGACAAACAGTGTTCACCTTTAATATTTGCAGAGGCCCATCTTCTATCACTATCCACATCTCATCATGTAATGTTTGATAGATGAGCACAAACGAATTTTCCAATCATCAAATTCTTCAATAGTGAACATAGGAATGCGTGTTAGATTTGCTTCCATGATAATGACTTTTAATGA